>NDGN011524707.1:2146-13798 GCA_002564285.1 Tympanoctomys barrerae
GTGCTTTGCTAAGCTTGTTCTAAGTAGGTGCTTTAGACCACTGAACCATCTCACCAGCCCTAGGAGTCTCTTAATCAAGGCAAGTGGATGCTTCATCTTACCTGGCACACCAGCTAAGTTTTTGCACCAAGGAAGTGGTTCGTGAGATATCTATCTCAGATGGCCTGGGAGTGAGGCGGGTGATGTAAATGCTTGAAGGCCTTGAATGCTGGACAGTGTGGAATACAGGAGAGTTAGAACACATAACCAGGCTATTGTTTTGTGTTCATAGTGAATGATAGCCACAGCTCAGTGAGGACCGGACTAGATTCAGTTGCAAGTGATGTATTGCCGACCAGCAGAGTCGTAACACCTTTCTGCACCTCCAGTGTCACAGCTCTAACCTCTTCTTGGGACAGTTACTTCTCAGAAGGGATACTTCTTAGCCATTGCTGGAGGCCTTTTGTGAGACAGTATAGATGAACTCTCCTCCTGTGTGTGCCTTGTGTTGCGTGGAAGTTGCTACAGGAAAGACATCGGAGATGTTAGGTAGAAGATTCTGGATTTTCAAACCATGTTTTAATGCTGATTTTTTTAAAAATAAGCCCGTTGTCTCAGAAGAAAGAAAAGAACTAGTGCCTGTGGCTTGAGCGGCTGTTTCGATACATGTGGGATCCTCCAGCCAGGCCATGTGGCTCTTGGTACTGAGTTTATATCCTACTTACATGGAACCAGGACTCTCCTGGTTCAGGAGGAAAGTGTAGGGCCTATTTGTTGGAAGAGTTCATGTGTTCACTTCTGACACAGGCTAGATGTGATCAGACCAACTGAGGTATGGACTACACCAGCCAGGAACACCATCAGCCTGCCTACTTTCTTTTCTGAGCCAAGGGGCCCCAGGTATATGCTTTCTGACCTCTCCATGTCAGAAAGTACTAAGAGCTAACAATTAGATTGTGATTTACAAATGCCCCACATATTGACTTCCTCCAATTTGTGAATGATATTAAAATTGTTCCCATTTTACAGATGAGTAAACTGAGACTCATAGAAATCAATTCACACATATAAAAGTAAGTTGATCTGAGCATCTCAAAATCCTAATGCCTTGTTCTTCCCGAACTGAATTTTCCTGGATTCTTGGGGAGCGAAGCTCAAATTCAAATAGTCAAGGGACAAGGCTTCACCCTGCCCACAAGCACAAAGCCCTGTGCAGGAGGTTCGGTGTATCCATTACTTTCACTGACCTGGTATACTCTCTGAAACCTCAGTGGTGGTTTCCTGACTGACATGTTAAATGCGTAGCCTCGATAGGAATATTAATTCTTTATAGTATTGTTTATGCATCATTTCCTCTAAGTGCAAAGCATTAGAAAAGTAATTCACTTTCCCGCTCACTTCATCTGACTCTCATTTCCTGTCTTCTTTGCCCTCTGCTTGCCTGCTCTCTCTTTTGTACTTCTCTTTCTCCTGTTTTTCTGTGAGTGGTCAGAGACCCCACTTCATTATTATTCACTCCATACGCCTGTTCAATTGCGCCGGACAGAGTGTCAGCCTGTGATGGAGGAGCTACGGCATCAGCTCCATCCCAATGAGCCCATGCTGGGCGTCCTGGTGGGCAGCGCCCGGGCTGCCCCTGGCCAGGTGCCATTTCAGGAGGGGGTAAGGGGCAAGTGCTGAAGGAGACTGGGCTGTGGTCTCCGTGGCCCTGGGATGTGGGCTCCATGGCCCTGGTCAATTCCGGCTGCTCTGCACGCACCCCCTTGCCCTGCTCTTGGGCGCTGCTCTCATCTCTGCCTCCCGCACTGCCTGTCCCGTGGCAGAGCTCCGCTTACCGAGGCAAGGGCAGTCAAGCCTGCTGTTTTCCAGCTGTAAGCTTTTTTTATGGAAGAAACAGTGTGAGGAGATGAAACAAACAAAACAAAACAACAACAAAATACCCCAAAACAACAGAGAAAGCAGAGAAGGGCCTGAAGCACACAGCTGCTGGGATACCTTTCCATATGTGTCCGTGGTTCAGCCACCTCCGGAAAGGGCAGACCCCAGTGACGGACTGCCAGCCTCCCCAGGAAAAGCCCTCATGCCACCCTGTCACTTTGAGGGTGCTTGTGTGCATGTTGGTGCAGAGGGGTGTGTCTGAGGTCTAGATTAGGATTCATGACAAAGTGTGGGGCGTTGTCTTTTCTCCCAGCCACGGGAGACAAGGGACTCCCTGGAAAGCCAGTATTTTGATTTATCACCTGAGGCGAGCAGGTAGTCAAAGAGAATTGTGTGAAGAATAATAAATATTGACACAAATTGCATGGAGGTTGGGGAATTGGTCCCTACTTCCATCTCCTAAGCTTATCTGCTTTCTTTAGCTATGGTCTCTTATCACTTATTGAGCCCCGGCTTCTCCTCACAACCTCTGACAAGGCGTTGATGTCCAGACTCTGATATCTGTCCTTTCTTATGACCAATCACATCCCTCCTCTCCCTCCCCTCCACTGAATGACCTAGGTGATCATTTAGCCATCCATTCTTTTATTTATAAAGGACACCTCATTTTCATCTGAGTTCCTTAGCCTTTATTTAGCTTTTTATTTTCCTGTATAATCTTGTACCAAATGTTAGAGATATAAGAGTAAGTGTTACTCTTCAAAAGAGCTCATTGTCTATTTAAGGAGACAGAAAAGACAGCCTGGTGCTAAGTGCCAGAGTGAGGATGTTGTGGGGTCTCACACCGGAGCAGCAAGGGGCTGGGCGGAGGGGCAGGAGTCTTGGAAAAAGCACTGTAGGTGAAAGTGGTGCATAAACTGGGATTTGACGGCTAAGTAAGCAGGACAGGACAGGTGTCTCAGGGACCGGCTGGCACGAGAGCCACGGCATGGAGATGCAAACAGGCACCGCAAGTGTCGGGGGGCCTTCAGGCACAAGACAACTTGTTCGGTGTAAATGGGCTCTGGAGCAGTGCCAGGAGATGAAAGTAAGAATTACGGAAGGTGCAAGCCACAGAGATCATTCATGTCATGCTAAGGGATTAATTCGGACCATATCCTGAGAGCTGTGGGAGTCTGTTGAGGAATCTTTAAACAGAGTAGTGACACAGCGAGGAAGCGTTTCCTTGGGAAATGGCGTGCAGGAGAGATGCCTGGAATGGTGGGCACTGGTGGCAGAGTTTATTCAAAGACTGGCAGAAGCTTGAGCTGGAGCAGTAGTAGAGAGCAGAGACGGAGAGGACCTGAGTGGAGGGCAAGCCGTGGACAGGACGGGCCCCCCTGCGAGCTCAGTCATAATCGTGCCCGTGTGGTTTTCTCATTTCATAGAAGTGCCGTCCAGTTTTCCCTTTGCAGACAGCACCAAAATGTTGTAAAGACTGATGCTTTTAAATATCTCGTGCAAGAAATTTGGGGGTGTTTATGTGGGTCCTACCAGTTTTACAAGACTCTAAGTTCTTCAGGGGAGGGCACGCAGCCTACTTATCCACCTACAGTGTACAGCATTCAGCACATCCGGGATACTTCATAAGAATTTAGTAGGAATAAGATCTGAGCCCCAGGAGCATTTGTCAGTAATAGAATAGCCATGTTTGGAAACAGACTGGTTGTGTTTAGATTTTATAAGCAAAAATCTCAGGTGTTTGAACTTTTGAGCATAATGAAGCCTGTTCTTGAAATATAACAGAAAAATAGCTCTTGCTCTTAGGTTTCCTAAGCAAATGTTTTAGTTGGTTATAATTGGACAGTGTTTCTCAGTGTATAAATTTGTGGTTTAGTAATATCTGTCAGTCTGTCAGCAGAAACTAGAGCTTTTTACATCTAAGGTTGTCATTTTCAAATTCTCAAATGTTTCCCTTTCCTCATGTGTATAACATCGTTACCACCAGTCTGGGCATTTATTTGCGGCAACCTTTTCTCTCTTCTATTTGTATCCTGGTCACACTTGTATCTATTACTTCACGGTATCTATCGGTCTGTACCTTAAGACCTTTTCTTTTTGTTTTTCTTCCTAAATCTTTCTAAGTCTGTGTCCTAATTTCAGGACAGGTAAAGTGTCAGCTGCCAGACTGCTGGACACGGTATGTTTTTACAGAGCTTTAGTGCTGAGCACCGGACCGTGCTGTCCCTAGCTGGGCTGTTATGATACATCCACTTGATATCCTCCCCTCAGATTTGGGTGAGCCTAGCCAGAAGGTTTCACTGGACCTAACCACGAGCTTCATCACTGCCTGCCCTCTCCCCACGTCAAGGCCTACACCTCTAGGACACACGGCCTATCTCTTGTAGCACTCACCTGAGGATACTGTTTCTATTAACTATTTCCAATGGATTTTACTTCCCTGGGGTGAACCCAGAGAGTCTTTATTAAAATGAATAGTGTTGGGTTTAATCTATTTTAGTTATTCTCAGAGAAAGTCTTGGGTACCCATATGGATTTCTATACTATAAGTATTAAATGAACTTCAAATGAATCCTTAATTAACATAGCCTGCCTGGGCCATGGAATTGGAGATATACACTGTTATTTTTTTGTGTTCTAAGATGTCACCCTCAGACTAAAGACACTGATGAGCTTGAGGAAGACAGAAGGGGAGGTGGAAACATAGGTATGTCATGTGTTTTGGAGACTTCCCTCATCACAAGTGTGAGCCGGGGGCTGATAGTGTTCAGTATGCTGTGACCACAGCTCCCCAGGCTCCTCCTTCTCATCACTCCTGCTACTTTGCAGGCTGTTCTCGGTTCCATTAAAATGCTCTTCTCTTGTGGAGCAGTGTAGCAGTGGGCCGCGTGGTGCACTCTTCAGACCACTTTGGAATATACTTTCTTCAATTCTAAGCAATCACTGAATACACTGAGGTGCATTTTGTGAAGTTTTAAGCAAGAAACGATGACTTGAAGCAAGTCATAGAGATAAACTGCTGAGAGAAACAGTTTCTTTAACTTAGACGACAAGTTTAGGGCAGGAAATGACAGTTCTTAAAGCATTTGAAATGTTTTCAGAGGGGAAAGGATCACACTGCTTCCTGCCTCCCTGAAGAGCAGAACTAGGTGCGAGGTAAAGGGCGTCAGAGTTCAGGACTTCAGAACGTGATGGTGAAATGCTTCTGTGCTGGGATCAAGCTTCTAGATTTAAAACCTACCACCTGCCAGTTACTAGCCAACCAGGTTGGATATATTTTTCTGAACTCTTCCAACCCTTAGTTTTCTTATCTGCAAAATGGGGATAATATTAGTATTCATCTTGTGAATTATTATGGTTATCTATTGGCATAAAGCCAGTCAGGGCTTAGCACGATTCACACAATGATAATGCTGGCAGTTATTAGCAGGCTCCAGATAGTGTATGTGTTTAGCAGTAGTTTTCAGGATTTTCTATGATAACTGAGATCTGTGAGGTGCCTTTTTCCTCACAGTGTCAAGTCCCTTGGAATATTTATATATGACTTTCTTATTTTCCCCCACTAGGATGGGAAAGTTTGGTGAAAGCCCAGGATGAAAGATTTAGCTTCCAGAGTTATTAAATGATATAAATATTTTTATGCTGTAAAGGCAAAGGAAGGTATACAGGCCAGAGAATTCTGAGTTTAAAATCATTGGTGCATTGGGGAGGACGTGTTGGGATACCATGCTGACTTGGTAAAAAATCGAATTAGGAATTTTTTTTCAAAGTGCTGGAATATTATCTCAGGGTTTTAAAATATTGTACTCATTTACAACAATGACATTCATGGACAGAGATATATTAAATACAATTCATATGTACTCTTTTCAAGAGGATGAATTATTTTATGCTGAATTTCAAGAAACACTGAGATATGTAAAGAATACTTTTCAATTTCTTGAATCTTGGTTTATAAGTTGTAAAAGAAAATGAGGTGTAATAAACACAGGAAGGTGTACACATCTCAAGTGTGCAGATCAGTGAATTTTTATGTATGTATATGCCCGTGTAATCATACAGATAGAGATGCAGAGCATTTTCAACAACCTAGAGAGGCCCATCATACCCCTCGTGCCCCTTTCCAAATCCTACTATCCCCTGCTTTACAGAACCACTGTGCAGGCTTCCCACAGCTGTGGACAAGTTTTGCCTGCTCTTGGGCTTTGTATAAAGGGAGTCAAGCAGTAATTCTGTTGTGTGCGGCGGCTTTTGCTTAGCATGTTGTCTGTGAGATTATTGCACATGATTAGTTTATGCAAAAAGCTTATTTCTAAATGATTTTCTATTTAGAATACATAGCTTTATTATAGATAAATCTTTAGTAGAAATACCAGGCTAGAAAGAATCTTATACAATTTGTGTCTGTGCTCTTGGCCTTATCATGAAGTCTATGACACAAAAGATGCCAAATAACTCACACCATTAGCTAGTAGCTAATTATATTTTGGTGCTTGCTATATTTTCTATTGCAAATATGATGCTTAGTGAGAGTCATGCATGTAGTATCCGAATTATAGATACATAGGAAGTATGAATTATTTAAAATTACAAATTGCCATGATACAAATTAATCTTGTTGACTGTTGGACTGGTTTCTTGCATTGTATTCATTTTTGACAATGACATTATTAGAACAGTTTGTTCTCATTGACCAGATACAGAAATTGTTGTTCTCTTGCCCATTCAAATGTCCTATAACCATGTATACAACAGCATGCAATGATTTTAACTGACTGAATTATTTTAGTCGCTCTTTCCTTCCCTCCCTCTGTCATCTGTGTAAGCACACACATACCACTCATGACAGGACGTGGAAGAACTAACTTCCTAGGACCCAAACATTTGTCTCTACGTCATCAAGCAGATATTGTCTTTCCATAATCTATTGTTTTTGAAACTCAAAATACTGTCCTTGTAATTAATTGAATGCAGCATGGGAAGAGATAGAAGAATGCTCTGGCCACCAGTCTACTTTAGACTTTGACACTGAAAAGCAGGGAATAAGGGCATAACTGCCCATGGATTTGTGAGGTTTTTGTTCCTAGGGGGCCAGATACAACCTGGAATATATTAAGTAATTTAAGTGAAAAAGGCAGTGTCACTTCTGGGAATATTGCAGTGTGATTATTTAGCCCTGTTCTCTGCTAAGAACAAATTAAAATACTGGATAAAAAGGGTGTTATCATAAAAGCCACTAATTGCCCTAAGGAAAAGGAAGAATTACAAGGCTGAAATCTAGGGAGAGGAGAAGCATTGTGGGCTCCGTTCACCCAGTGGCTCTGCTGGTACTAGAAACAGAGCTACACTGCTTAGGCAGGCGCAGGGTCCAGGGGTTGGATCCCCGGCCCGCAGTACCCGCCCTGCTCCTGGGGCACAGTGAGAAGGCAAAAGAGACTGGGCATGGTGGCGCATGTCTGTAATCCCAGCACTTGGGAGGCTGAAAACAGGAGAATCACTTCAAGTCTGATCTACGTAGTGAGACCCTCAACACCCTGTAGACCCTGTCCTAAATACAGAAAGGAAAAAAAAAAAAAAAAGAAAAAGAAACAGCTGCAGTTTTGATGACCTGGCTGAGGGGACAGAAACAAAGCATGGAACTCAGCCTCAGTGGGGAACTTAGAGACCCTTCTGCCCCTTCATATTCAGCTGCAATCTCAACCAGAAGTAAACCGTGGTCACCTCCCCAGGCAGTTCTGTGGTGAGCCGCCTTGAGATTAAGCAGAAGGGGACTGAGAAGGAAGTGAGAGAAAGCCTACCCCTGGCACATTCTAACAGCTGGTTCCCCACTCAATGAAATCCCTGCCGTCTGGACTGCATCAGTGGACAGTGAGGAACTTCTGAGCAGTGGCTTTCATTGGCGGCGCTTGTGTGATCGTGGTTCTGTTGAGTGCCTGGCAGAAGCAAAGGGACAGCTTCGTGGGAGGAAGACGCCTTCCTACTGAGCTTCTGGGACTGCCTCTCATTCTCAAGGGCTGCGAGCAGTCAGCTGTGAGTCCACCAGAGATAACCCTTGCAGAACAAAACCAGCAAGAACTAGAAGGAACGACTGCAGAGGCAGACTGGCAGACCCATTCAGGCTTGGGAATCATCAAATGGAGAAACAACTGTTCTTACCAAATTCAATGAAGTAAAAGAGAAGCTCAAAAGGATCTCCAGGAACTAGGAATGAATAAAAATATTCTAAGTATTTTAAATTTTGTCTCTTAAATTTAATTAATTCTTACAACATATTACAGCACAAGATCAACTAAAGAAACATAAAAGATTATTATAATACCCTGCTTTCCCTTGGGAACTATATACATTTTAGATTACATTTTAGGTAATACTAGTAGCAAACTTGAAAATGTATAATATCAAAACCAGTAGTTGCATGGCATAAATGTAAAGTACTAATAATTATTATAGAAGATTTAAAAATACTCTTGTCAGTCACCAATAAACTAGGTCAACAAAATAATGATATAGATATAGAAAATTTAATGAGTATTACTAAGGAACAACATGGAGACATAAACAAAAACATAAAAAACAAAAACATAAAACGTTTTTGGATAACGTTATGGTTGGTGTCTACATGTCCCTCCACAGCCTCATGCAGTTTTTAATGTGTTTTTTTTTTGTTCCAGAAGTGGCTGAATCCAGAGTGTGTGATTATTCAGGGTTCAATGCTAGGATTAAGGGTGCTGGGATTAAGGGTGGTGACTGAGGATCAGTGCACTGATTGGCTCGTACCACCCTAATCATGGTAAACTGGGGCAGAAAGAGTCTTGTCTTCCCTTTGTCTGATGTTGCTTTTGCTGTCTTTTACTGCTATAAAGGTTGTTGCTCTGACATGTACCACCCTGCCTTGGAGTCAGCCCATTATGGACCAAAACCTCCACAAACTGCAAGCTAAATGATTCTTTTCTCTTTAACTTTGGGTGTTGCGTATTTTGCCCCAGCAACAAGAGAAAAGTAACTAAGATAAATACAAATGAAGAATAAAACATTTGTCAACTTCTGACAAGTATGGCCGATGAAATGGGATGTGAAGCACAGATATTGTAAGGAGTAAAAAGGAGGTATCATTATAAGTCCTACATAAAATAAGAAAATAAATTACAAAACTTTACATTGATGGATTAAAAATGTAGTTGAAATAGGAAAATTATTAGGAAATATGATTTATAAATACTGATTCATAAATAAATTGCAGATGCAAAGATTGTGATCATTAAAGTAAGAAAAAAACTTCCTTTGACAGAAGTAATAGACTTAAATGGCTTCCTAGACAAGTTTTGTCAACCATCAAGAGAAAGACAAATTTAAGTCTTATACAGACTATTTCATAGAATAAAAAAGGGATGATAATGTCTTAAGATTTGTGTTTTGTTCTGCTTCTTTAAAGAGTTTAAATAATCTCAGTCCCAAAACTCAGCACAACACTATGAGGAAGATAAATTACAGACCAATCCACTTCACAAATATAGATGTAAAAACTCTTATGAAAATGTCCTAGCAAGTCAGATGTAACAACTTTTGAAATCACTTATCTGTCATGACCAAATATTTCCCTAGGAATTCAAAGTTGATTTACCATTTTAAAATCAATTAGAATAATCAATTCACCATGTTAACAGATTAAAAGAGAAAATAGCTTTATTCTAATAGGTGCACAGTGTATTTGAAATTTAATGTCCATTTATGATGATAAGTTCTTCATAATCCAGAGAAGTATTTTTTTTTTGTTCTGATAGACTAGCTATAAAAATTACATGTGATAGTGAGTTGTGCATTGAGAAGACAGGCTGGGTGTAGTGCCCTATGTGCAGAACCCAGTGCTTTGGGAGGCTTAGGCCAGAAGATGGCAGGTTCAAGGCCAGCCTAAGCAGTTTAGTGATTGTCAAAATAGATAATACTAAAGGAGCTAGGAGAGGGGAAAAGGGAAAGGAAGGAAGGGAAAAGGGGAAAAAAGGCAAACTATCTATGCTATTGGTATCTCTTAGTTCATTGAAAAGGAAGGTTCATGCTAATATCAATTGGAGATATTTTTGTCTCTATCTTGTATTATGAAAAGCTACTTTGAAGATGATGATCCTGTTCTCTCTCTCTCTCTCTCTCTCTCTCTCTCTCTCTCTCTCTCTCTCTCTCTGTATTTTTAGGGAAGGGCCTACAGGGTGTTCGGGGTTTTACTGCTAGATCAGACTCATAGTGATCCACCTGTTCACAGCCTCCCAAGAGCTGGGATTACAGGCATGTGCCACCATTCCCAGGCTCAGTTGCTGCTTCAGTGCACCTCAGGGGTGGGGCCAGCACAGCAGGCCTGGGGATTGAACCCCTGGCCCCTACACCTGCTTGCAGGTGCTTTAATATGCTGAGATATTTGCCCGGCCCTTTACCTTTTTCAAAATTAAAAAAAAAAAACCAAATGTCTCGGGGTGTAGCTCAGTGAGAAAGCCTTTAGTTCAATTCTTACTTCTGAAAAAAATAAGACAAAGTTGTACTACATTTTCACTTTTAGTTAGTGTCACATAATACTAAGGCACGTATTAAAACAAGAAAGGAATAAATAATGCAGATACACAAATATATCTCAAAAGTCCAGAGAATAAGTTGAAACATAAGCATAACAGAGAGATAGATATACTGTATTGTCATATTAACAGACCATGTTGAAAGCTCTAAATTCACCTCATCATGACATAGGATTAAATTTAATCCAAACAAAAATTTAGAGTTTTAGGGAAGAATTTGGCAAATATATTCTATAATTTATGTGGAAGACCAAAAACTAATTTGTCTTAACCCTTTTAAAGAAGAAGACCAAGATCGAGAACCCCTACCAGGCATCAAGGCTGATTTCAAAACATGGGTAGTTAGCAAGTGTGTACTAATCTACCAGTGGAATGGGGTACAGAGTTTCTGAAACAGACCCCATTTGTAGATACTTGATAAATGACCCAAGCACAAGGCTGTTTGCATGGATAAATATGCTCTTATTAATCATTAGTGCTGTAAAAATTGGGTTCTTGTGTACCCACAAGAACTAGGTTCTTCACAGCATATACAAAAATAAGGACAGATAGCCTCAAAATGTAAATGTCAAAGGTAAAAACACTCATAAAATTTAAAGGACTTTCACAAAATCCAATTCACAGAAATTGGATTTGGAAAAATATTTCATATAAAATGATGCTAATTGTAATGGATAAGTTTGATACATTTAATGACATTAAATTTAAGGCCTTTTGCTTATCAAATCATGTTATAAAGATAACGGAAAGACAGATCACAGGGTAGGAAAAATATTTACTAGATATACAGCTGACAAAAGACCCATGTAGTGATGTTCTGTTCAGTAGGGTAGCCTGTAGCCACATGTTGCTATTTAAGTTTAAATAAATTTAACTTCAAAAAAAGTAAATCTTTCCCTTTACTAGTTGCATTCAAAGTGCTTAAAAGCCATTTGTGGCTACTGGCTAGCATATTGCATAACACTGATTTAGATTTTATAAAGGACGTGTAAGTGCCACATATTTATATACATGTAAAGTAACAATAATTTATAAAAGAATAAATATTGTATGATTACTAATAGTAAAGAAGATGCTCAGTAATAAAATAGTCAAATAGGCCACTCCAAGAAGAGGATATTCACCTGGCCAATAAATATAAGAAGATATTCAGTCCCATTAGGATGCAGAGTAATGGAAATTCTTTCTTTCTTTCTTTCTTTCTTTCTTTCTTTCTTTCTTTCTTTCTTTCTTTCTT
>NDGN011524718.1:1916-34719 GCA_002564285.1 Tympanoctomys barrerae
AACTGTCCTACCAATTTGGTTTGAAACTATCTCATTGCTATTTGTTTCTCAATAAAAGTATGGGGAAAAAAAAATAAAAGACATGGCTTAGGAGCTGTCCTGCTTAGAGACTGAAGCTTTTGGGCATTTTGATGTCTCCACCAGTAGTAGAGATGGAGAAAGAAAATTCCAGTTCAGGTCCTCCAATTTATAACTCCCTTGGCCAGGAGCACAGCTCAGTGACGCCATCCTGCCCAGCCGTCCTCCTGTAACTTCGGATTTGATGGCTGTGGGAGAGATTCCTTCACAGCTTGTGAGGGGAAGCTGCAGGCTTAGTGAGTTCTCACACTTCTAGAATGAGCCATCCATCAGACCTGGGTCCTGGTGAGTAACATTTGAAGGTGACACCACAACCACAACAGTGCCTGCTGCTCCCCGCTTGGGCTGTGGATTGCTCTGTTGGCCCACATACATACATATGGCTGCAAATGGGAAAGGCATCAAGGCCCTAGCGACAGCAAACATGGAGCTATGATGCTGATTGGTATCAAATTCCCCAAAAAGTGTCATTGTCCTGTCATTGAATTAATATTCATATCCTCAAAGTCAGAAGTTATAAGTGTTTGGAAGGAATTGGAGGGAAATCTATGACAGGCACACTTTGTGAGGTAAATCTGTGCTATTCTCACACAATCTGCAGTGAATTCTTAGCTCTCTCTCGGCCCCTCCAGAGCCACATCCTGGTCCTTGGAGGGAATGGCTTTGGAAAATCGCAGGAATCAGGAGTGTTACAACACTGTCTCCGATCTCTCTGCATTTCCGTTTCCAGCACACCAACATTCCATCCAGGCTCCTGCTGCTCTAGAAAGCTGCAATTGCTTTGTCTGTCAAGAAGTGCTGCTGGCGTCTTCATCACCAGAAAAGAAATATTTGTGGTGTTTTTCTAATGTAATGACACTTCAATCTTCTTTAGTATAAAGAAACCTGCTCAGATTGTTGTCAGTAAGGTTTTATAGAAATTCAAAATTAAATTTGCTGTGAAAAATGTATGCTTTTCCCCTCTATGGAAAACATATACTACTTTGGGATCATTTTAATAATTTAACATGTCTTTTATGACTCCGATAAGATCTGAAGTTACACTAGGCAAAAACATGATACAGATAACTACTGATCCATTGGTTTTATAAATTAGACATATATATTCTTTATAGTGTGCCCTTGAGGAGGCTGAGGGGTTTTTTGTTTTGTTTTTGCTATGACTTTTTTTTCTTTTTACCTCCAAGGAATATGAATTCGTTGTAGCTGCTGCTAGATGGGAATAAAATATAATTGGGTGGCATCTCTTAAACTATGAAATTCAAATCCTCATTGTGGCCCCTTGGCCCCTTCATAACCTCAAAGGTCACAATTTTATACTTGCATGACTGCAGCAGGGATTCTAAGTGTGGTGTGCTGCTAGAGACCTACCCTTGGGGTCCTAAGTAGAGGCACGGCCGTGTTGTCCCGAGGTCAAGGCTGCAAGATTTAGAGAAACCTAAGGCTAGTTGTAAGTGTGGTTCCTGGAGGGGTGGGAGGGTCAGAGACAGACTAGAGAGCAAGAGGCTGCAGACAGCTGACAGGGCCTCTGTGGGAAGTGTAGAGCCTGTGGGACTGGGCCCCGAGTTCATAGGACCAAAGAGGTGCTGGGCGGACACCTAGCTTTATTCTTCATGACCAAGAATGTCTGAATACAAGGATGTAGCCCTTCACAGTCACCTCCCAAACAGTCTACTAGCAGCAGAGCAATGTAGGGGCAGAGCTAGAGGCAGAGGAAATACTTTGTAGCTCCAACTAGAGGCGCTCTGCAGGGATAGTGGAGGTGCTGGGGCCAGGCCCCACTGCAGCTAAGTGCTCTCCCTACCTCACGTCTCTGCCTTGAGAGAATGGAGCTGAAGGCACTCCTTATGGACAGCACAGCTATATTCGGAGACCTAAGGAACTTAGTCAGTGCAACAAGGCTGGAGGGGCAAGGCTGCCTGTGTGGGAACGATCGGATCTGAAGAATAACTCAGGAAAGAAGTAAATAGAACCTTGAGAAGCTTGATTCCGGTCCAACACCCACCGTGCTGGTTCCAAGATGGTGGCAGAAGCCTACGAAAGCCATAAAGCTGTAAATCTCCCAGCTGTTTGTGCTGAAAGACGTGCTGCTGCTCTGTATAAGGCACACATTCTGAAGTCAGCCACAGGAATCAGGTGTCTCACTGTCTGATATCACTATCAAATAATCAAATCGGGTCACTATTGTATAGCATATCATGTATCAAATATGGTCATGATTTGAAAGACACATTAAGTCAGCCGGGCAACTTCCTAAACTGCATTCTGACTTGGCTGTCTTGGGATGGGGCACTCAAGTGCATTTCCAAGCAGCTCCCAGGGCCAAGGGGAGCTGATGGTGTAGGTCCTCGGGCCACGCGTGGAGGAGCACAGGGCCAGCATGGCTTCCCTCTGGGCTTCTTCACAGGCCTGCCAGTGGCCTTCTTGGCCACCTGCCATCCTAGCCACCCTCTCTTTCCTGCGTCCTCAAAGGCCCTTACACCCATCAGAAAGGTCTAGTCCGGGCCCTTCCTGCTCACATACCTAATCCTGTATTTCCCTTCCCTTCCCCAAATCTGCATTGGGTGGGGAAGTGATGTCCACACCTGTGAACTATTCCTTACTGACCGTTCTCCTGCAGAGACCTTCCTGGATTTTTCGGAAGCCCTCTAGCCCTTAGAGGGTTCCCCCTCTCACACTACACTACTGGCTCTTTCTTTGCTGAATCTGACTGGATGATACAGCACATCCTTCCACTGTCCTTGTCCTAAGAACACATTTGAATTGTTCCTTTTCAGCTTTCCTTTCTCAGGGGAATGGCATTCCTGGGGAGGTGCCCCCTGAACACCTGGTTGAATCCATTCTCTTGTAGGATACCTTCTAAGCAGTCCCAGAACGCTTTTCAAACGTCTTCATAATGAGCCCCTTATCAAGAGTTGAAGCGTTTCTCACTCTCTCACTTATTTACCGTCTGACCTCGCTCCCTACCTGCCAGGGGCAGTGATTTGGGCTGCACGGATCCTTACTCTGGGATGTTCCAGTGCCTGGATTGCTAACTGTAAGACAGCAGCCACTCAGAAAATACTTGTTGAATGAGTGTAGGACTCACTGCGTTGGGCCCACAACAGGTGTCTACCAAAAGCACTATTGGGTGAATCAGAGACCTGTGGTCCCCACAGTAATCCTGGGATCTCATCATTCTTTACTTTCAAAAACTAGCTCTTCTTTTTCTGCTGTGTACCCAGAGCAGTTTGTAGCACAGTGATTCTTCTTTTTATTAGTGTATATCTGAGATACACAATAAGTCTTGATCATTTTTAGTCCTCTATCTTAGATCACCATCAATTTTGAAAGATCAGACAAGTGGTCATAACTTATTGATTTTAGCAGCACCAGTCATCTGTGCCCACCACTGTACATTGCACACAAGCACCCGAGCACCAGAGTGCTCACTGTACATTGCACACAAGCACCCGAGCACCAGAGTGGGTGCTGGAGGCACTCGGGGAACGCGGGGCTGTAGGGAGCGATGCGCTTCTCTTCTCAGAGGCTCCACTGCGGATGCACTCTCTGTAAAGGCCATCCCAAGCTCATCTGGGATCTGCTTTTAGGCCCACCATCCTTTGTAGGTCCTCATCTCTGATCTCAAATCACTCTGGAAGGAACAGCACCTGGCTTTGATGGTGTACATGGAAAGTGGAAGGAAGCCAGGCTATTTGGGAAAACTGAATGTACAGAAAATGAAGCTGTTAGAGAAAACAACCTTCTGGCAGGTCTGCAGTTGAGGGTGCAGCTATTTGTAATAGGAATGAGCAGGACTGAAGACAGAAATGAAGGCTGACGCTGCCACATGCCATGTACCTGACACAAAGGTAGAAGATGTGCTCTCAGGGAGGTGCATAGATTCTGTATTATTTCTTTACCTTGCTCTTTGTGCTTATGGAGATTGGGTTTGAACTTCTTGGATACCCCTCATCAGCACAAGAAAGGGGCTCATCACCACCTCAACACTGGTGGGACTTCATCTTTGATTTCCAAACTGCAGTTCTTGAAAGTGCAGCTGAGTTCCATGTCTTCAGAAGGGCTCTTGAGATTGGAGGCAGTGGCAAGCCCTACCCTTCTAGCCAGCCTCGTCCTCTAGAGAAAAGCTGCAGGTGCAAATTGTGCAAGCTTTACTTAGGACACCCCAAGGCTCCACCCGGCCCAGCTGTGGACACGCACTGGGGGCTTGCTCCACTCATCCTCCACTCAGCGGCTTGTCTACTGCCTGACTCTGTTCCTGGAAAAAATAGGATGCAGCAGTACTAGTCACTTCCCACCTCCGGGACACCAGCAGCTAAGGGCGGAGAGGTTTACTTGGCTCATGGTTTCCGTGGGTGCAGTCCACGGTTAGCTGCTTCAAAGGCAGACGTGGGCAAGGTGGAAGGGTGGAGCAGAAAGCAGCAGCCGGAAGCAGAGTGGGCAGGCAGGCCCCCAGTGCCCCACCCCTCCCAATCGTCTGAACTTCTGAACGCACGGAAGGACGAGTCCACTCATGATCCCAGCAACTCCATGGTGCAATCGCCTTCCAAACATGAAAGTCTAAGGGACATTTGAGAATGAAACCGTAGCAGTGGCTTTAATGTACTGCCGCATTTCGTGTTTCCTGTTTTCTTGGCTTCTTTGGCCTTTAGGTATGCCGTAACAAATTTTTTTAAAGAGGGGAAAAAAAAAAACTATCAAGGTACATCATAGTTGGCTTACAGATAAAATTCAGGGTGCCCTGCTAAGTCAAAGGTGCAGGGAGACAGCAAGTGGTTTCTTGCTAGAGGCGCTTCCTGGCCATGCTCTGGTTTGTTAACCCTCAGGCGCTCAGTGCATTGCTTTCTTTTGTCACACTTGTTTATCATTTTATTTTTTATTGATAGAGATGTGAAGAGGGAGAAGGCAGGAAGAAGACTGTGACAGTCTCTGTCCTGACCCCAGCCCCAGCCGGGGTGGTGAGCTTTCTGCCTCTGTAGAGCCGCCACACAGGCTGGATGGCATGCCCTGTGAAGCCCTCATGCTGCTCCTTGGGGAACGTCCTCTTGTCTGCGATTTTGCAAACTTCTAATCTGAATACAGTGTGACACAAACTTGAAATCTGAGTCTATTCAGCCAACTGAAATTAAAGGACCCAGGTTAATTGCAAAATGAGCATATCATCAAAGGAGAAAGTATTTTTGCCCCCAAGTGGACTTCCTGGAGTGGCTCTGGGCCACTGTAGATGGGACAGTTTAGTCCCTGTGCTTGATCCTGGAACCCCTATGGAGAGATGAGGTTCACCCAGGTGCAGTGTAGATCCCAGGGGATTTAAAGGGAGCAGGATGTCAGTGCTTTGAGCTGGGTGGTGCTAGGACCGCTCAGGTGCTAGTGAAGTCTGCCCATTTAGTGTGTACCAAGCCCTGGCACTGGACAGCTGAGCTCATTTACCTCCTCGCAGCAACACCAAGGCAGACACTGGCATCATTGTCCCCATTACAGGTGAGGAAACTGAGTCAGGAAAGCAGACATAACCTAGTTACTTGACTAAATTAAGTAGCTGGTTAGTGCAAAGGATGAACTACTCCCAGAGCACTCTGAGGGTTAGTGTGTGGAGAGGTGGCTGCTCCCGGGCTACTGGCACAAGCAGAGCATCCCCCCCCCCCAGGGGACCCTGCTGAGAACAAGGGGGTGGAGTGTGACAGAGCTTGCAAGTCCCTCCTCTTGTGTGGTACAGAGGAAGCACAGAGGCCTGTGGGCCAGAGCAGCACTGGCTCAGGGAAGTGAGGAACACATTATGACGCCGAATACATCATGCAAGGTTCTCCTACAGAAAGAGCAAATGAAAGGTTGTGGGCCAGTCAGAGTCCAATGAACTAGGCTAAGCTTTCTCCTCCGCAACCCCTGGCCCTCCTTCACAAAACCTTATAAAACACGTCCAAGGCTGTGGGGCGCTAGCCCACATGCAGAAGTATCCTCATCACGTTGCTTCTGCTCCTGGACCAGAGGGGACATGGTGTCCTATCGTCTCAGGAATCACCCCTGCCTAACCATGAGCCAAGAAAGAGACAAGGCCAGAAGGGCCCAGAGTTATCAACCTTCTTTGTAAAAATAACTACTGAACTTGAAAGGTCCTGGGGCTGTCTGCGGATACTGCATCGCAGTGGGACTCCACTGCAGACGGATGGGATTGGTTTGATTTCCTGATACTGTGTGCTGGAAACAAAGAAGTTCCTGAATTTGCTAACGCTCCCTTAAGTAAAACAGTGCAAAGTACCAAACACCTCTATTTGGAAGGGAGAGAATCTTCCAGTGACAAACCATAAATTCTGCTACAGTCATTAACATAATGAAACTGTGTCCCAAGGCCCAATTGTCTAGAAAAAGTCTTTTCTTCTCCAAATCCCTCAAATGAGTTTAAAATGTGCAAACACTTGCTATAATTCATGCAGAAAAATTTGAAAACTATTAACAGCTTAGTCCACCTAAAACCCTAATGAAGTTCTTCCATATTATTCCTGTGTGTAGCTCAGTAGACAGAGAACAGGACCTGGCACCCCCAGCCCTGGCAGCTGGCTGTGAGAGGAGACTGCAGGTCTAATCTTTGTGCAAGACACTAGATTATTATCGGGATTCAAGAAAGCTGGATGTGCAGAGCCAAAGGGCTTTAGCTGTAGAAGACAGCCAGATCTAGTGGAGTTGTTCCTCCTTTGTAGTGATTTCTCTAAAAGAGACATCAAGGTGGGATTTCAAACTTTCCCCCATGGAGGCTTGGGTTCTAATATTCTCCTGCCGCAGGAATAGACAGATGGGAGGAGGTAGCTCTGGTCACCCGGATCAGAACACACATTCGTCCTCTGCTGAGGAGGGGGACAAGGGCCACCTCCTAAACAGGTTTCAGCTTCTCTTCTCCGCGCACACTCGTCTCCACACACGCATCTCCCCACCGTCTGCAATCCACTGGCGCATCATTATGCACATTTACATCAATGAATCTGTCACTTTTTTTTTAAATGTGTGCTCTGGGTTTATCTCAGCAGACGTTGTGCGCAAGGAAAACACCCTTGGTGTTCGAGGTGGGGGTGGCCAAGCCCTTCCTCTGTGGACCCCTAAACAGCAAAACGAAATAGTCAGCACCTGCCGCCGCCACCACCACCGAAATACTTCTGCCTGGATCCCAGATTTCAGGCAGCGCTGGCTTTCTCTGCCCTTCTGCGGCTCTCTTCCTGAATCTTGGCTGCCTTCTTCCAATAGATAATTAAAATCCTTCCTACTTTCTCAATACCCCGTGGGGAAATTCCACTCGGAAATTCTCTTTTCCTTGTCATTTTTACTTCACCGCGGAGAGGCAACGGAGAAGCCCCCTCTCCCCTCCACTCTTGCAAATGACGTAGAGAGTCTGGACCGCCTCCCCGCCCCCACATCTTTGATGCTAACCCCATTCCTGGAGAATGTTTTCCTCCTAATCCCTGATTACAGCGCGCCGGGTGAGGGCGGCGGAGGCTGCCCGCAGAGAAACTTCGGAGCCAGGGCCAACCTCCGCTGCACCCCAGTCGGCTGCCCGCGTCCAGGGAGCCCAAGTCACCCACCGGGCGGGTTACAAAGCCGGCGAGGGCAGAAGCGCGGGAGCGTCAGCCCCAGGCTTCCAGAGCCCCGCGGTGCGCCCCGGGGCCGAGCTCGCCAGGGACAACTTACTGTGCTCGCTCGCCGGCTGCACACTGCAAACTCCCAGTGGGAGGGGTGACACCACCGAGGCTTGGGCGCGTCGAGGAATGGAGGCCACAAAAGCTCAGAGAGCGCAGAGAAAGAAGCCCGAGAGGGACAGGGATCGGGCAGTGTCTTCCTGGTCCCGGAGAGCGCGCCCGGGATGCAGATGGGGGGACCCCGGGAGAGGCGGGCCCGGCCTGGGAATTCTGGGGCTGCAGCTCAGACAAGTAGTTTAGGAAGAGCAGCCAGTCGCCGGCCAGGGCAGCGGCGGCCCCGGGGTGACCCGGGGGCGGGAAGGTGGAGCGCCCGCGCCCCGCGGCGCTGCCCCACACCAGCGCTCGCGCCCCAGCTCCAAACGCCCGGCTTCCGAAGGGACGGGCGGCCGCCTGGCTGGAAAGGAAGTGGCGCGGGGACGGCAGCGGAGCGGGCCCGGGGCTGGGGCGGGGGCGAGGGCGGCGGGGGCGCCCCTGAGCCGTGAGCGGGCCGGGCACCGACTGCCTCCTGCCGCAATCTCCCTGTGTCATGGCTCCGGTCTCTTAGCAACAGCCGCCAGTCCGGCCGCCCCGAGCTCCACTCCACCCGGCGGAGCCCGGCGCGCCGCAGCCACACAAAAGAGGCGCGAGGCCGGGAACCGCGCGGGCGCCGCGGGAGGGGACACGGCGTGCGGGAGGCGGAGCGCCGGAGGGAGCCTCGCGAGCAGGATGCAGGGCGCCGCCGGGGACCCGACACTTCTTGGAAACTCTTGGAAATGGCTCCCGCCTCGGCGCCGGAGGGGGCCGCGGACGCGGCGAGGACGCTCGCCGCCGCTGGGCCGCTGAGCCGCGCGCGCCCGGGGGACCCCGCGCCGCTGTCCCCGAGCCCCGCCGTCGGCTCGGGCTGAAAAGTTTCTCCATGCTGCCTTTGTGTCGCCCGAGCGCCCGCGCCCTGCCCCGGTAAGTAAGCGATTGTTCGCCGACACGCTGCCATTTTGTCACCGGCCCGGGCGCCCCGTGTCCCACGCCCCTCGGCCCCGGCCCCGCCGCCAGCGTCCCAGGCGAGGCACCTTCCCAGGATCTACGCAGAAGCGCAGCTCGGGGACGAGCGCGGGTGGCCCGCTGAGCTGCCGCCCGAGCCACCGGGCGCAGGTGACCCCGGCACAAACGCGGCCAACGCCGGAGGCCCGGGCGCGCTGCCTCGCCCGGCTCGGGGTTGGGGACTCCGGGCGCAGAGCCTCCGATGCCGGGGGGCTCGGTCCAACGCTAGCCAGGAGAACTTGACAGTCTGTTGGAAGCGGTTGTATTTTTAGACATCTCTCCGAAGCCTCCCATCCTCCACTGCTCACCACGGGAAGCCCGGCACAGGCAGCGAACGCTAGGGCAGCCAGCCTCCCTCGCCGCTAAGTTTCTTGCTTGGGGAGAAAGAAAGAAAAGGCCCCCGAGGGGGTCTCCCGGGACACCGACCTTGGTCACCTTTTCCGGCCGGGTGGCAGTGCGCTGGCAAGCTCTGCCTTCAGTAGAGCTGAAGAAATATCAAACTAGGGAGCTAATTATAAGCTATTAAACTCATTTTAAAGATCTCTAGTACAGGATTGCTGAGATCCTGGCCGAGTTCCCTCCCTGGTTCCCTGAGCCCTAGAGGAAGGGAGTGGCTACCTGTCTTCCCAGGAGGGCCAGTGATCTGGGGTGCCTCACCGTTACCCCTAGGTAGCGCTTCTCCCTGCAGAGGCACCTTGTAGACGTTGCTCGGTTTTGCTTCTAAAATATCTAGTGCTCAAAGTCTTTTCAAGATAACCTCAGACCTCCAGCCTGCAATAGCCGCCGGAGTTTAGGGCTGGAAGCAGGAGTCTATCTTGCAACTACATAATAAATGCAATTATTATTTTTTTTTTGCAGGGGGGGGTTGTGATAAGATGTGTACTTCCAGCTTTTAAAAACACAATTTGAAAGGTGTACAGTTGTGTTCTCTCTATAGACCCCTCCCTAGCCTACCTGGTGTTTCTGTTTACTGCAGTTCAGCTAAATTCCAAAGAGACATTGATCAGCAAACGTTGTGGATTCCCATTTGCTTTGCTACAAAAGAAAGTCTGCCTTTATCCATCCAGTGAGAGAAAGGCTCAGGGCCAAAGGTTCTCAATGCCACACCAATTCAAAGCAAGTAATCCCACATTTTCAAAGGGCAGTTTATTCTAAAATGTGGATTATTTTAGAAAGGATAAAATACCAACAGGCCCGTGAGGGGCAACTGCATCTTCCAGGCTCAGGCAGTAGCCTCAATATTAGTGTGCCTATCGTGAGGGCTAGCAAGACCAGTGGAACAGAAAGCATTTCACCTCTGGGCATCTAGCAGGCCTGGGATTTGAGGAATCTCCCAGGTCGCCCAAAACAGGCACCTGTGCATCTCTCTAAGCAGGCTGTATTGCAGACAACTAGATACACTTCCGAAAGGCAGCCCATGGATTCCTGCCACCTTCTTTTCCCAAAGATGACCTCATGAGAAGGCTAGAGCCAGCAGCTGCCCCTGGGGAAACACAGTCCTAGGCCATCCATTGTTGCTAGGATGAGGACGATACCTACTTAACTGTCTACTCCTCTGAGTCCTGGGATTCTGAGCAGTGCTGTGGGTTTGTTACTGGGGGAGGGATCCAGAAGGTACTATGGCCCAGAGCTTCCCCCCCCCCTTGTCATTTTCCCACTTGAGAGAAAGATCTTTCTTTTGGAGATTACAAGGGACCTCTCTGAATCCCTGGTGAAATGTAGCATGAGATATCTTTAAGGGAATTCCTCAGAGGGAGAAGAGGAAGGCCATTAGGGAGAGCTCAGTTACATAACTGTTACCTAAAACCAAATATTCCACCCCAAGAAGCTGTCCAGATGTTGCAGAGTCGAGAAGACAAAGCTGTGAGAGGGATATGCTTGCCGGTAGCCGGAGGCACCAGAACTGGAGACAGGCAGCTCGGGTGCAGGGGCTTGTTATGGGGAAATATTAAAACATTTTGGGTCTCTCCTCAGCCGTGAACTCCATTAAGTATCTAGAGTAATTAAGCCGCCTCCCTGTGTTTCTGGCCTTTCTTTTCATCCAGTGAGGTGAATTATTTTTCCTTTTAGACAGGAGAAACTTTTGTGACTGTTTTAGTGACTTGAGGCCCACTCTGATAGTCCTTGGCTTAGCTAGTGACACTCCTGTGGCCCCTTTCCCCCTCTAGGAAAGTCTCTGATTTTAGCTAGTGACACCAGGGAAGCCCTCCACCACGACTTTGGGTCCCCCACACAGAGCCCAGCTGGCAGGAAGCCAGAGGTGTGAAAAAAACGCGGTTGGAATTGCCTGGGGGAAGCGCTCAGGAGGTGGGGAGGGGGCGGACAGAGGCTTCCCTCCAACTGTTTCAGCACCACCTGTCGTTAGGTTGCTGCAACAGCGCCCCGGTCCCCGACTCTCCACGCATCCCTGTCCCAGCACCGGTCACTTGGCCAGTGAGGAGGACTGAGGGGGCCTGGGGGTGGGAGGTGCTCCCCGGCGTAGGATTGTGGGCAAGGAATGTCGCAGCAGCCTAGCTTCCAACCCTGACTGTCTCCCTCTGCTCCGCAGCAGGAGGCGGCATCGGAGCAGCTAGTGGGCGCAGGCGGCCCCCTGCACGAGCCTCCGCTAGGCGCCAGGGGTTGGCCTCGCGCGCCGCGACTTCACCATGATCGCCACCGGCGGCCTGCTGAGGATTTCCGCCCGGAAGCAGGACCCCCTGCGCCCCCCGGGCCAGGCGCCCAAGCGGAAACGTAAAGCCAAAAAGAGGCGCAAGAATGACGTGGTGGTAGTGAAAGGCAAGCTGAAGCTCTGCTCCATCTCTGGGCTCATCGCCCTGTGTGGGATCCTGGTGCTGCTGGTGGGCATCGCCCTGGCTGTGGTGGGCTACTGGCCCAAAGCCAGCGGGGCCTCCAGGGAGGGGAGCAGACCGTTGCCCCTCGCGGGCACCGGGCACCGAGCCCCTGCCAACAACAGCAGCCGGGTCTCCTCACGGAGCCCCCCAGGGGGCGCCTCCTCTAGCCCCGTGGGCACGCCCCGCAGCACGCGCGCGCCCAGCGGGTCTTCACCTGCTCCAGTGGGTTTCTTCTTCCGAATGTTCTCGGGCTACCTGCACTCGGACAAGCTCAAGGTCTTTGGGCCGCTCGTCATGGGCATCGGTATCTTCCTCTTCATCTGCGCTAACGCCGTTCTGCACGAGAACCGCGACAAGAAGACCAAGATCATCAACCTGCGGGACCTCTACTCCACGGTCATCGACGTGCACAGCCTGCGTGCCAAGGACCCGGCGGCTGCCGCCGCCGCCGCGCCCGCACCCCCAGGGCCCGTTCCCCTCAATGGTTTTTTGGGCCGCGTGCAGCCGCGCAGCCTGGAGCGGACGCCAAGTGCGGGCGACGCCTTCGGTGCAGCGACTCTGCTGGCCCGCGGCGCGTGGCGCCCTCGTGCGGCGTCCCCGCCGGACCTGGCCTCGTCCCCGCGCTGTCCGTCGGAGCCCCCTAGCCTGGCGGAGGCGGTGTACAGCATCTGGCGGGAGCGCGCCAGTGTGGCCGGCCGTCGCCTTACCGCGGAGACCCCAGTCGCCAGCGGCTGCAGCAGCCCCGCGCCCTGCAGCCCGCCTGGCAGCTGGGGGCGCCCGAGCACCGCTAGCTCTCTCGTGGGCTCCTCACTGAGCGCCTTCGCGCTGCTCCCCTTGCCCGGGGACCGCGAACAGGATGGGGACGCAGAGGGCGCCAGCTGCAGCTGGCGGAGGGCGCCCGGGGAGCGTGGTTCCGGGGAGCTCCCGCGGGGCAACGCGCTTGACTTAAGCCTCACCGACCTCCGCGGCGCCGAGGGTGGCGCGCCCTGGCAGCAAGGTGTGCTGGCTGAAGCCGAGGGCGCGGATACCGCGAGCACCGCGGAGCCCCAGGGCGGCCGCCCGCCCAGGACCGACAGGTATGCAGCCTTGCGGCGCTGCAGCACAAGCGGGCTCCCAGACTACCGCGCCCCACCGTCGCCGGAGCCACCGCCCAGCCAGCGGGGCTCAGAGCCCGGCTCCGCCCATCGGGACTCGGCCGCCACCCCCTCGCCTCCCCTGCGCGGGGAGGAATCGCCCTGCGCCAGCAGACGGGACTCGCGGAGCTCGCTGTCGGACGACCCGTCCAGCAGCAGCAACAAGAGCTACACTCTCCTGCGGGAGACCGGCACCTCCGTGGAGTCGGTAGTGGACTCAGTGACCAGTAACAGGCAAGACGGTGCGGCTGCCTCCGAGATGGGGGCCGAGCAGAGCCCCTCGGGGGATCCCAGCCAAGAGCCACCCGGGGCCACACCATCCCCCCGGGTGCAGAGGCAGTTTACAAACAAGGAGAAACTCTTTATGATTTCCCGGTCTAGAGCTGTGGGGGTAGAAGAAGGAGAAAGCACTGGCGACTAGGGACGGGAGCCAGAGCGAAGGATGGAGGGCCTGCGCGGTCGCCCACTCCAGTCAGCAGTCAGTGCTTCAGCGGCCCCTTGACTCCCTTGCGGACTGATCGGGGAAATCATTCCATATCCAAAGAGCTGCAGAATGTGATCCTTGAGTCGTGCGCAAGATTTCTGTAGATAACTCCAAGCAAAAGTTTTTTTTTTTGTTTTTTGTTTTTTGTTTTAAAGCAGTCTAGTCTTTATGTCCGATGGTGATTGTATGGCCCACAAAAACCAAATGCATTAGAAAGGTCAGCGATCTAGCTCGTTAGATAAAAAAATCTCTTCATTTTCTTAGGCTCAAAATAATATATTTTTGACAGGAACTGTGCACTTTACTGGAATCTTTTATGGAGATCCCTAAATTTCCTGACCCCTATATTCTGCCTCTAGTTTTCTCTGTAGCTGCTTGTGAATGACAAGCTTTTATTCTCTTCCCTTTGCGGAGTGCAGAAGCCCAGCTCTCTCTGAATTGATCTTTCTAAACGAAGTTGAAGCCAAAAGCACGGGTCATGCAGGAAGAGCGCCCCCCTGGCCCTGCGCACTCTGTTCAGGTGCTCCCTGACTAAGGGGCCGTTTATGTTTTCAAAGGGGTATTTGCATTGTACTCCTTGGGTCTGGTGTCCAGAGTGGACGGCGCAGGAGCTGCTGGACGGTGACGTTCCCGAGCTCACCACACAAACCACACCATGCTTTACTGAGTATTATCACACCTGTACTGAAAGCAGCATTTAAAATTCTTTTAATAAAAGAAGTTTCCAAACAGTTACCCATAACCTCGCTTCATTTTGCCTGGGAGCTGCTAAGGCACGTAGGTCACTCTGGCGTGCTGTGGTGTCGCTCTTAAGACTGTAGCTATCTTCTCCCTAAATATGAGTACATCGATTTCCAATATATTTTTCACTTAAAAACCTAGAGTAATACTATCATTTCTTTTTCAAGTAGAATGAAGTTTCAAATAACACATTTCTATAATATTTCTAGTTAGCCTAAAAACATTAACTTATAGAATATATTCTTTTCCCAACTTGATGGGTTTCAATATCTGATTTTGGCCTAAATTTTATCTAAATTTATGATCTTAAATCCATAGGAAAAACACAGTGTTTTATTAGTTTGGCAAATCGTTTATACTTGATGCTTTTAAAAGCCAGCCTGCTGATTTGCAAGAACAGGCGACAAAGAATTAACCGAAATCCTGGTGTCTCTCCTTTCCTCATGAGCTGAGAATCTTGGCAAAGGTGTCACCTGCTTTTGGCCATTTGGGCGCAAGTCTGTGGAGCGGGAGTGTCCTGGTGGGAAGTTCAAGGGTGGACTGGGAAGGGAAAGCAGAAGAAAATGCAGTCAGAGAGGAGCGGCTGGTCCCACGGAGTATGCAGATCCTGGACTAAGAGTAGGATCCGAGCTCTGGGCATCTGCTGGTGGTGAAAGCCTGAACGTGGCCCCAACATGGGGTCTCAGCATCTGATCTACAAGTGAAGAGATCAAGCATGCTTCACAGGGGCGAGGGCACTGGAATCCCTGGGGAGGTTGGAGGAGCTAGATGTACAGAGCCCAGGAGCGCACTGAGCCCAGGCTGTGCTCTACGTGTGGTGGCTGCGACCATGGTGATTCCCATTGGTCGCTCCATGAGCACTGTGGAAGAGGTGGTCTGCCCTGGACTCCAGTTAACTGAAAGCTGGAATATCCACTCATTATCTGGATAACCTTGGACAAATCACTTAATCCCTCTCTGGGCCTCTGTGCAGCATGTAATCTCTGTGATCTCCTTCAGCTCTGAAAGCTTTGCTGAAGTTCAGGACACTGGGTTCTGCCTGTAGACAATCAACTATATCATATTTGCATACAACTTAGCAAAGAGTGATTAGACCTCATTGATTTCCTTTAGTGAATTTTCTGTAATAATTTTTTAAAAATTTTAAAGGCTTAATCCCCCCTGCCATTGGATGTGCTTTAAGCTAATGACTCACTTTAAGCTCTTGATTAACTTGTTGAGCTCTTCTATGGACCAAATCTGAGTTTACACTAATAGCCACAACACAGGACCTCCAGGCAGTATTAAATTTCAGCAATGCCAAGGCATTTTCAGACTTCCAGGCAACAGCAATGACAACAATAACAGCAACAACAAAATTTCCCTGTTTTCTCCTCCATTATCTTACTTAGTATGTAATTTTTAATACTGAGAGAATATCGTTTGTGAAAGGAAAACCAGGTCCTCAGGGTATAGAATGTTGCTTCCGGTCCTCAGCACATGTACTGAAATGACATTTGGCAAGTCATCAGGCCCCTCTCTCACCTTAATTGAAGAGAGGTGCTCAGATAATACCTTACAAACTCGAAATTTCAGTCTAGATAACTGTCTATACTTAATGATACTGATTGCCTAATACTATTAATCAGATTAAATATATAAATTCCTCTGGCTCTTGCTTATCTTATCCATAGGACCCTGAAATTAAGTATCTCCAGCACATTTTAGGATCAAATCATAGCTATTTTAGTCAGTGAGCAGTGTAGCCCCAAAGATAACAAAAATTCACCTCAGCTTTCCGAGTCTTGGCAGAGGTCTGGGATTTTCTTACACTTCAGGAGGAATCATCTGCAGTCCTGACTATAGGAACTCAAAGTCTTAACTTCCCTAGGAGCAGAGATCATTCATACGCAGTGATACACTAAGTTTTCCTCGCTATTTATTGCGGGCCACATGCTGTTCTTTGAGGTTTATGTACATGACTTATATCTCAGTTAATCCACACAGCACTTCTCTTGAAGTAGGATGGTTGTTGCTGCCATTGTACAGGAGAGGCTCTGAAGTCAGAAAGATGGAGGAGTTCCCCCAGACGACTCTGCTGGTGAATGGCAGAAACAGGAGTCTCAGTTTCTGGGTGATGTGGTCTTACTAGCAGAGGCTGAGATAGATGTTGCTCGCATTTGCAGAGACCGTTGAAATACCCGCTCTTAATCTTCCCAATAGGCCCCTTGCCGGAACCATTCCTAGCGCTATGCAGAGAAATACTACATCTGCAGCCAGGTGCAAAGCTGGAGTTTGTGCTGTAGTCTTTGGAATGTCAGAAGCAAGTTTTAAGTGACTTGGCAGGAATTTTTGGGCCTGGTCAATGGCAATCTCTGAAGCCACGGGATCACCACCTGTACTTGAAAATCAAGTTGCTGAGATTTAGGAAGATGGAACAACTTTTCAGTGGCAAACAGCAGCGGCAGGGCTACTAGGTTGAAATAACTGCGATAACTGACAAGGTACTTCTACTCGGGAGTTTCTAGCGTGTACTAGCCAGGTGGCCACGGGCCGTCTACTTAGGCTCTCTCTCTCTCTCTCTCTCTCTCTCTCTCTTTCTCTCTCTCTCTCTCTGCATCTCTGTTTTCTGAGCAGCAGAAATAATGGCGGCTTCTATGTCACAGGCTTGGAATGAAGGGCGAAGGCATTAACGTCTGTGTAAAGTGCTAATCACCACAGACGTGGCTCGCCCAACATTATCCAAGTTCTGTGAGCATCATTTCAAGTAGACTCAACTGCCACATAGAAGGATTTCCCATGACCTTCCCTATTATTAACAGAGCAATTTAGATTTAGAAATATAATCTACAAGGCTATACCCAGAGCATGACTTTGAGGAATTACGTAACTCTGCACTTGGGCTCTACATCTATTAAATGGAAATAATAAGTAGCATTTGACTCACAGAATTAATTATTCAAATAAGGTCCAAATAAGCTAATGTACATAAAGGACTTGGACATGATTTCTGGCAGACAAAACATTCAGTAAATACTAAGCACTATCACTGAGGTAAATTTAGAAAAGTAATTACTAGGCTAAATTTACGAGTCAGTTATTAGGGACAACCATAAATCTACTGTACTGAAAAGTCTTAAAACTTAGATATATCAGGGGAAGCAGGCCTTAACAGCCAAGGTCTTGCACAGCTGTGATGTCCCCAGTAAAACATGGAAGGAGCTAGGACTAGCGGTGTGTGCATGAGGGCACAGTAAAGACATTGTGTCACCACAGGGGGGGCAGTGGGGCTCACTGGGCTGGGTGGGGCCCTGGTGACTCCATTTCCACTCATGTGAGAAGGATCAACAAACTCTGAGGTCCCCGTGTCTGTCAGAATGTCCCAAAGCAAAGATCTGTTGAGTTATTTAAATTCTTTGGGCAAAAGTATTTTCTAGTCTTCTTGGTAGTTGTTTTGAGTTTCTCATGCAGGTATAATTTTGACATTTAAAAAAAAATTGGATTTGTAGAACTTCAAAAGACCCTCTAATGCCATAAGATTAAGACACACTGAAAATATAATTTGTGTTTTGCAAAGAATAGTATTTTTGCCAAGATATAAAAATACCTTTTAGTCACATGATTTATAAATATGATCTTCTTGTGTTAGGGGTCGTGACATGGATACTTTCTATTCATAACAAATAAAGACTAGGAATGTAATCATGGATTTTGTTTCTGAATGTCACAGACTAATTTTTTATTCTGTGCAGGATGGTTAAATCTTTGGGTGAATAAAGGGGTACTTTGTTCAAAAGCTTGGTTCTCTCCAAGATTCTGGTCGGAGGCCAAACTGAATGGCGCAGAATCGGATTGCTCAGTAGGGACAGCACTGGACTTACCACTGAATTTCATTCAGTTCTTGTTTAATTCCATTTGCAACCAGAACCAGGGAAAGAATCAAGTTCGTGAATCGAGTCCCCGCTATATTTGAATGTTCAAATGAAACTTCTAAATGACAAACTCTGAAAGGGATTCTAACACTTCTTTTTTCCTTTCCAGGGAAATCATCTTTGAGGGATTTTTACTTCAAAAAGGAATGAGTTTCTTTAAGTGGAGATGATCTTTTTTCTATTAAGCCACCACAAGGTGGGGAGTCCAGCTTTGGCAGATGCCAACCTGTCCCTCTGCCAAGACTGGTCTACTGGTTTCTGTGGCATCTGTCCACTCTGGTGTCTGGAACGCGCTAGGCCAGCTCCCAGTGAGAGTGAGTGACCAGTCCTCCTCCATCCAACAGCTGGGGTCCTTTAGGGATTTTACCATCAGAAACTATTTAACTGTGTTGCTATACTACCTTCAGCGGGTTCCCAGCCTCCCCCTCTGTAATGCCAGCCAGGATGTGGCCCTGCATGACCACCAGGGCCCTTGCTGATACATCTACGCTAACACATGGTGATCGAAAGGCCAGACAGATCCCTGCAGGTGAGCCGAAAAGTATGACAAAGGCTGCTCCTGCCTGTCCTCACCTGATCCCACACTGTGACCTACCCCGGTGAGGGCCTGAAGGCTGGCTGTCACCAAGCCAGGAAGATGCCAGGGGACAGTCTGCAACAGAGAATCCTGGGGAAGAAAAAACGCTACAGTGAGGCTAGAATCTCTAGGAGCGCTTTTGGCTACTCTCGTGTACGGGTCCTTTTGCGGGTAGGCAAGAGACTTAAAATGAAAAACTAACGATAGCTTTCATTCCTTAGGAAATATTCCTTCAGCAAATGTATGGCTAGACATTAATTCAGATATTTTTCTTTTTAAACCATGGTAAATGCATTTATTTTTAAATTTTGATTAATACACATTTGCCCTACAAAATGATCACATTCATCACCAGGACTGGGTCTCTGTGCAAAACGCATCTTTTTTTTTTTTTTTTCCATCCACTTCAAATTAAACATAACACTGTACTGTTGGCAAGAACCCTTGTGACACTGGTAAATAGTGAACATCTAGCAATGTTTAACGTTGAAAGAAAATTATTGGAAAATTTACAAAAACTTACATTTAAATGAGAAACTCGGAGTTATTATTTATATGCGTACTACACCAGTTGACGTAAACCAAGCCACAACCCTGCCTTGTCAGTAACCCGTGGCATTGCCTGATCAGTGCATCACGTGGAGCTAGGACCTGAGAGAAACCACGGCTGCTGTACCAGGAAGCAGCGTGGCCCCGGCTTTGGTAAATGATGGGCATTGTTTCCGAGCCACACAAGGTGCCTTGTGGGCCAGCTCTCAGGGGTCAGCTAGGGCTTGTGCTGGATCCACAGGGGGGAGATTTGGGGAAGGAGCCTGCCGCAGCGCCGCTCTGGAGACAAGCACATGAACAATAGCTAAAACGCAATGAAAGTTCCCAAGAAAGCCCTGTGGGCCTTCAGCTGGGAAAGAAAGAATGCGCCAGCCAGGCACAGCCATTGGGGAGAGGCGAGGGCACGGCCGGGAGGTGCAACGCTGCAGCATGCCAGGCTTGCTTTTTCTTTAAATTTTTTCAAATGATAATTAATCACCTATATTAAGTGTATGAAAGAATGGTTGTTCTATGCTATTTTCATATGTCTAGCAATGTTTGAGGTATCTACCCTCCCTGGTCCCCTGTTCTCTCCTTCTCCCCTCTGCTTGGTTCCCACCCCCCTCTGTAAGAGTTCCCCCTCACTTTTATATGCCCTCCTACAAAAGAAGGAAAATAGGCCATACTTGCCTTTCTGAATCTGGCTTAGTGTCCCCTACTCTGTCCATTTTCCCGCAAATGACATGGCTTCATTTTTTTTATGGTTGAATAGTAGTCTGTTAATCTGTGGAGGGCACCTCTGCGATTCTGTAGCTTGGCTGTGGTGACTAGTGCTGCCGAGACACACGGGCTGTGCCACCTCTGTACTACGCTGACTTGGACTCCTTTGCCAGGTTTCCATAAGGCGTCTTAGATTTGGCTTCTGCCCAGTATCCCCACTGGAACACACAGAGTGAAGAGTTTCTTTTGAGACACCAAAACTATACATCTCTCTCTCTCTAGATATAAATAGGCACCTTCTTTATGGATAGTAGAAGCATATTTAGAATGAAAATGAAAAACATCAAAATACTCTAAAAACGCCCCCATTAGACTTTTCATCTTTCCATCCCCCATTCGGAGCCGACTTCACCTAGCAGGGCTTCCCACCTGAGAAGAATCAAGACATAGCGCTATCAACTTGTGTCTTTACTGGCCTCAGCTATCTTTATGAGCAAGAATGATTTTCATTGAATTGTGTAGTGCTTAAAAATTACCATTTAATTTAAAATTTCAAAGTCTGGAAATCATTTCTCTAGTGCATGTATGAATAGAGAAAACCTGGAGAATCTGTCACCTGGCAACGCTGCTTGTCTCATTCTCAGCATGGTGGGAAACACTGCTCATCCTCGCCTTGCGGAGCCTGAAGGCAGCGGGGATAAGGGCCCCGGATGGGGCTCCAGGTCACTCTGCAGAGTCCTGAGGTGGTAACTGGCTGCGCTGCTACAGATTTCCACATCGACTGCAAGCATCATTTAGATCAGAACACAAATAGCTTCTCCTGTTCCTATTCTTCACATGCTTGTTCACAACAAAAGGAGAACCCATTTAAGACCAGATGGCCTCTTGCAAATGAGTATTCTTCATGGCCCAGCACCGGAAGAGTACGCCTTTGGATTTCTGAGAGCTGGTCCTTTCAGGATAGTCACTAAGGACAGACCAGGATAGTCACAGAGAACAGACGTGGCCAGAAGAGTGCAATGTGGGTGGATGCAGCTTAGTGCTTTGTTTACCCCCAGGGCTACAAATGGAAAGATTATAGGTACTTTTTAAAACTTTTCAAAAAAAAGTATTCTATTAAAGTAAAAAAATATGGTATTGTAAGAAAAACTGTTCGTTTAAACCCTTCCTGTAATCACTTGATGCTTCAAAATCTTTTCAGTACATAAGCAGTCAAAGCAGGAATATAAAATGTGTGTGTTCCTTTTTCCCAACACAGGAGAGTAAGATTTTCCCAAAAACACTTAGCATTGCAGATAAATTTTAATGGATATTATCAAGTGACATTTCATCATTTCATTGTCAGAGCCGTGGATACATCTTTCATAGGGATATAGTTATTGATAATAGCTTTAAACTTGGGGATTGCTGAGGATAGAGAGCAGTAGCTAATACGGTGTGGTTAATGAGCCCAGGAAGCAAATAGAATCCTTAACAAAGAGCAACGAAATTCAAAGACTAATTTAGTGACCTAAATGCTAATCCTCGTGCTTATGTAACCGCCCAGCTCAATGTGTTTGCAGCCCTAAATATGATTTGAGTGCCTGCTTATTTAATTGTGCAATTTCCTCCATTTGTGTTACTAATTTCATTTCAGCTTCATGCCCGAGCACAATGCTTGATTTATGAGTTTGTTACAAGGAATGTATTTACAATGGTAATAATAATAATGATGTTATAAGAGAGCCAAAAGTAATTTGAATATATTGCCAATAATATAGTATTATTGTTTGCGCCCCAATTTACAAATATCTTCTCACACAGAGAACAAGTTGGCTGATATCTTCTCAAAACATGTGCTGCTGAAATCTAAAACACAATTAAAGTGCACGACGCCCCCCCATTCCTGGAACTCAGGGCTGCCCGAAGGAAGCAAGCTTTCTCTTGTTTAACAGCAGACTCTGTCTAACTCCGAGACATGGTGGCGAATGCTTTTCACGCTATTATTATTATTATTATTATTATTATTATTATGTGAATGAAAAGAAAATTTAACAATGTTCCAACTGCCTTAAAAAGAATGCCAGCATTGATTAAGTCAATGCCAACTGTACATGACACTTACAAAGAAACTGAATGGAGCCTCTGTTTAGCAGGTACGAGTCACCTGCCGTGGAAATACCAAATCATAGTTTTAAAAAAGTGCAGTGATACGTGAAAAAAAAAAGTCTTGATTTAGGTATGGTTAAGGCCATGAGTAAAAATAACCCAAGTTGATGCATGGTAACTTGTAGGGCAACATATTTTAGAAAGTGATTTACTGACTGTGTAAATGTGACATGGTTGGAAAATGTCCATTAACGGGGCTGCATGATGGCCAGGGTGTATAATTACTCAGGTGTGCCCCCACAGTCATTTGGAGGGAAGCTCTAAGTTGCATTTGTAAAGGGCTGTTTTGAATTCCATGCCCTGGAGCTGGGGGGAGATGCCATCACTTCTTTTGTGCACCACAAGTGGCGCCACCTGCAAGGTGTTACGGTGCTGCCTCAGTGTCCCAAGCTGGTGGACACGAGTTAGGAAGAGTGGTGGCACAGGGCCTGAGCCTCCGATGTTTCCCTTTGACCCACATCTTTCTGCACCCTTGACTCACACAGCAAAGTCACACGAGGACACCTGGTTGGAGCGCGGAACGACAGGTGTCGTTGGACCGAAGACGTGGTCTTTGGATTCCCAAGGGGAGCGAGGCAGCTGACAGGAGCACTGGGGTCTGCCACAGAAGCCCTGCTGAGGGAGCGCCTGGGATTCTGTGTGGCAGAAGTTAGGGCAGCGGAGGTCGCAGAGTCCTCACTGGTGCTCAAGTCCTCTTCTCTGTCCAGGAACGAGCACGGCAATGGCAGGCTGTCCTTGCAAGCTGGGCCTTTATTTGAAAGTCTGCCAAAAAGTACTGTTGAGAATAAATCCCATCACAGTGAGGACTGTCTTGCTTTGAGCAAGTAAGAGGAAGCCACGCCAGGCTGGCCGCAGTTCTTGTGATGCAAATGGCGACCTTAAGGAAAGCAACAAATGTCACAGCAGAACTTCTGTAGCACAGTTATGTCACAACCTAGACTTAGAAATGAACTCAGCTGTGTTCATACACCAAAGCAGATATCAAAGGTTCCATAACCAATTCTAGGTCAGCTTTTATATTATATTTTGCATTTCATGTCAAACAGCTTATCGTTTTTACGCTATTATAGCTAAAATCATGACCAAAAGTGAGACTTTCAGAACTCTAGGGCTTTGTGAGACTTACAAAATCCCTGACAATGAGTTGAATGGAACAGATGCTAATCCACAGGTGCTGGGATTGATTTTAAACCAGACTTGTGTAAGTGTATTAAAATAGCAATATTCATTATGCAACTAAATCGCTCAGTTTGGATGTACAGGATTTTTTTTTTACTGTAATTAAAAAATTCAGAAATGGTGAAAATCATTTGAAAGAGTTGGAATTTGTTCTCATATCAGCTAGGGGTGGCCTTAGGGAGGATTTTCTATAAGGGGTGTTCAAGGAACTCAAACTACACCATAAACGTACACCCACTAGGGTGCCACACCTACACCCACTAGGGTGCGACACCCTTCAGGTGACTGAGGCTTTCTCCAGCTTGGTCTTCATTGCAAGGCTCTGTGAGTTTCTCTGATTTTAAAGCAGCCTGTGCTCCTCGCAAGGAAACCTAAGGACAGCACGGGGGCTTTACCGTTTCACACTGTATTATGCCTGGGGAAGTGCTTTTAAATGATATTGGCAATTTTCACAGTTTTGATTATTTTTTAGACAACTACATAGGGCAAAACTGGATTAAGTTGGTATAAAGTTGGTGGGAATTTTGCCGCTTTCACAGAACAAATCAGGTAATTTAGGTTAAAAAACAATCTCTTTCGTTTTACCCTCAGTGAGCGCCTACATCGAACTGCGTGCTGAGGTATCCGAAATCTCTCAGCAGTCAGCATCCCTTTCAAAGGAGAAGTATTTGAAGTATATCGATATTTTACTTTCAAGCTGCCTTATAAAAATCATTTTCCACGCTTTTGTCCCTAGATGGGTCAGACAGCCACAATCCTCGCGTCTCGCGTTTGCGCTGGTTTCAGATTCCCCTGCGTCGCGCGCCCCCTGCTGCTGGTGAGCTGTATCACTCTTGAACATAAAAATTAAAAGCCTTCTTTCAGCATTTAAGGCATTTTTTCCCTATAAATCAAATGTCTGCCTGTGCTGACCCCCGCCCCCGGCCCAGAAGGGACAGAGAGGACAACACCTTTCTATCACCAGTTTCCGTCGCCAGCCTAAGCGCGCTCTGCACTCTCTGAATTCCTTTGTGGAGCTGCACTTACTCGCCTCCGGGAGGCGAGGACAAGCGTCCGCCGCGACCCACTGGTGGCTCCTTTTCCCGTGAAGCACCTCGGCCAGCCGTGCTCCTGCTGCTGTTTTCCCTATTTGTCCATTCCTTTAGCAAATGCTTCTCATGAACATAATTTTTCAACCTTGGGCTTAAGAATGAAGGTGTCTGTGTCCACAGGCTGGATTTCTGGGCCCTGACATAAACCTCTTACTCCAGTGGAGGACATGGATATTGTCCACAGACACTTTTAATACGGTGTTCTGTACAAAGAGCGTAGCTGTTACAAACACACCTTTCTAACTTTGAGCCAGCCTTTAAGTTGTTCTTGGATGCAAAGCAGGCTGACAAGTGTACCTCCCTCAGAAGGACATTTTTGAGGACTAAATGGTATAAACCTGTGTCTGGCATACAGTTGGTACTCAGTAAATGCTGCTGGTTACTGTTACCAGTCAGGGCACTATGTTCGCCAGCCATTAGCCAGGAGCCCTGGCGTGAGCATGCATTGCTCCATCAGGTGCCAGCCAGAAAGATCTTCCCCTGGCCTCATACAGGCTTTGGGATCCTTCAAGTTCACGCTGAAAACAGAAGCACCAAGTCTGGGATTTGCACAGCTGTGGCACCTTGAGTGGCTGTGGAAGGAACTGTGGGAGTGAAGGTCTCCAGGAAGCATTCAGTGTCCCTGCGGTTGGCGGGGTCTTCAACCCAAGAAGCCAGCACCTGCAGCTGTTAACAGGACACGGGCTACTGAAGACCCAGGGGCAGCTGCGGGGCGCTGTGCCTCCGGGCAGCGCCATCTTTGTGGCTCTTTGCCAAGAACCCAGTGGTAGGCTTGGGGGCGTCTCTTGGTCCAAGGGGTCCAAAAGAGGGGGTGGACCTGCCAAGACACGGTGCTTTAAAAAAAAGTCATAGTCCCTCTGTCATCGATGTGTGACACCTCTGTGACCATATTTAATTTGTAAGTCAGGACATGGCAACACCAAGTTTCTGTCTCTTACACACTAAAAACACGCCAGCGCTGTCTACAGAGAAAGGCGGCACTCAGGGCTCTACTTAGGCACCTGCACCCCTCTCATGGCTGGATCCTAACCTTCTGCCACCTTGCAGCCTAAATACTGATGTGTAACAGAGCAGATGTCTATCTCTGTGACAGAGCGGATGGTAGAAGTGGTGGAGTGGAAAAGCCAGAGAAGCTTCGTCTCTTGTGCCCCCTTCATTTTCAACAAGCACGTTGTTGGGGTGATGCTTTTTCTGTTGGGCACCCTGAACCCTTACTCTTGACAGGTTTGTACCAGGAGACATCCTGCCCTATTGAGTGGCTGCACCTTTTTGTCACAGGATGTGGACATGTTCAGAGCCGCCTCCGGGATCACCTCAGTCCAGCTGGCCTCCCCGATGGGTAGCAGGCTGACTGCCTACAGTCATGGTGAACAACATCCGCTCCTTCTCTAGCTCCCTACTCTGCCCGTGGATTCACGCTGCATTAGCCCAAGCACCCTCCACTCCCTGTTCCGCACCAGCACTTCCTCTTCCTGGAGCTAATAGCCTTAGACCAGCAGAGCCCAAAGATTCAGCTAGCAGAACTGGACATGTGAATTGTAGTCAGGGAAAAACACCAACACAAGCTGGCCTCTGATGCAGAGAATATGCACCATAGGAATATTGCTTTAGCCTGCCCAGTCATGGCCCTAAAGGCTTCAGAAGACCATCCTGCTGCTCTATCAACCAGCTGTTTTAATGACCAGAGCTGGTGAAATAACTGAAAGCTGGTGTACACAAACCCACTGATGGACTAGGCTTGCGGTTGAATCATTTCATTTCATTTATTTATTTTTTGTATGTTAGGGAAGGGCCTACAGAGTGTTCAGGATCTCACTAGTAGATCAAATTCATCACCTGTTTACAGCCTTCCAAGAGCTGGGATTACAAGTGCATGCCACCACGCCCAGTCTCAATTGCCATTGCAGTGTGCCCCAGGGGCAGGGCCAGCATGGCAAGCCGGGGGATCAAACCCCCAGTTCTGCACCTGCTTGCAGACACTTTAATCCGCTGAGCTATTGAACTGGCCCTGTCAAATTATTTCTGTCTATACATTCAAAGCTATATGGACTGGCATGGCAGTGAGGGACATGGGAAAGGTGACTTTGGCAGATGCACCCCAGACACGGAAGGCAGCCCCACCTGCAGGACACCTGCTCCCGGGTGACACAGCCCTGGCTCTCCTCCACTGGGAGTGCGTGCATGGAGTCAGCCCACCACCGTACTTACTGGGCATCCGCTGTCTCTACCACCACAGCCGCCTTATTCATGAGCCCACCAAGCAGAGAGGAGGTGTCTGGACAGCAGGGACAGCCAGGGAGAAAGGATTTATGAAACTGGTCATCTTCACCCCCATTATTAAAATCCTCCTTTCCTGAAACTGCTATATTTAGCGAGCATGATATGAAACACAAATGCATTCTGCACTCCCTCAGGTGCGGCTGCCCTCGTGCTTCTTCGTCATGATCTCCTCTGTTGTCAGTTGTCCACATGAGTTCCTTTCTTACTCATACTTTGAATGATCAGAGAGGCACAAATATTTCTCCTTCCAGGAAACAGGCTCCAGTGTACTCATCAGAGCCGGCCGTGAGCTGGGCCCGAGTTGTTCCTGCCTCAGTCTGCTGGCCCTCGGGGCCACCTCTCACACACTAGGCGAGATGGCGGACTGCTGGCCCTGTCAGGTGACAGAACTGTTCCTGAATGCTCGCTAACAGCCCTTCACGGGCTGTCCGGCACACACCTACAGGTAGACTGGGCCTGGGAGTGTGCTGCGTGGCATCAGCCACTGCTCATCAGGTACACTGCATGCGGCTCTGTTGCCGTCCACGAGTCACTGTAAACAAGAAGCCCAAGCTTCTCAAGAACAACTTGGAGGGTGTTGGCAAGACATAGCTCCTTCTGGAAGTGATCCCAAGACATAAAACAAGCCAGCAACACTTTGAAATGTAGTAAAACAAATTCATTTCAGTTATTTCTTCAAATTTACAAACTCTCAGTTATCATGTAAGAAAGGAGGAGCTGGGTGGACAGTACGTGCCTGGTAAGGGAGGTCTGGGGCAGTTTCAGACAGAGGCGGTAAACTAGTAGATGACTGTTATTCCAAGGTACCCTGATCGGTTTGAATCTTTCTCTCTTTGTACCAGAGTTATAGAGTTGCAACACAAATCTAGTTGTAGCAGCACGCGTTGCTGCCTTGTGCTTCTCAGCCGTAAAGCATAGAAAGGAGCACGTTTAGCATCCTCAGCCTGAATAACTCCTGGTGCCAGAGTATTGCTTTTGCTTGTTTGCTGGACTGGGCCACTGTGCCTACAGCCAAAGGCCCCCTGCGGGCATGGGGTGGCACAGGATGCACCTGCTGCCTTTGTAGTGGGCATCCCCTGCTTCCATGCCCTGCTGTCCAGCTGATGCTGAAGGGAGAAGCGGTGCAGACGACGGCAACATGCCACAGCCCACAAACACACATTAGTGACAGTTTGATTCCACTCACTTTCAAAACAAGAATTCTAATCACATAAACATGCCTCCAAATTATAGTCAGTAGTCACTCAGAAAAAAACCCAGTCGCTCAGTAGGTACTGATACAACTCTTACTAAACAAAACACTTTGAATAACCCCTTTAATTTTACTGGACTACAACCCAACTCCTAGTGTCTCAGAGCCTCAATATAAATTCAGTATTTCTAAGTTGGGGCATAAATACCCAACCTTCATGAATTCAGTGATTCATCACCGTTATTTTAAAGGTGATGGTCTTAGATGCACACTTTCCTTCCCTCCAAAGAGGACAGTGTCCTCAGGTTCCACTTTTTGCAATTAAGCAACTGTGCCTCAGAAAAATCTAGGAGGGTGGAGGATGTAGCTCTGTGCATAGCACTTGCCTGGCGAATGTGAGGCCCTGAGTTTGAATACCAGTTCAAAAAAAAAAAATTGGGAAAAACTTGCATCTGTACTGAACATGTACTCACTGTTCATGTCATTATGTCATAAACAATGCAGTATGGAAATAATTTACATAGCATCTACAGAATATTAGGTGTTATGAGTGATTCAGAGATTATGGCTAGCAAACAGCCAGGCACTGTGCCACTGTGTGGGAGGACCTCGAGCCTCCTTGGGATTTCCACGGGGTCATAAACCTTTCTCTTTGAATACTGAGGGCTTTGCTCGCTGCTCCTTAACCCACAAAGGGAACTCGTGCTAAATGGAATTACAGAGAATGTTTCCTTATTTGAACACCTTTTTTTTGGGGGGGTGGTTGTTGGGAACTGAACTCAGGACCTTCCTCTTACAGGCAGGTGCTGTGCCACTGAGCTATGGCCTTAGTCCTCAGCACCTTTTTTGGAGCAAAATATTAATCCCAGCACAGCATCCTTTCCTGACACCTTTTGTGATTCATCTCCTTCAGTTAAGGCCTCATTTACAATACGGACGCAAAGGTCTTACGTTACCCCCATCTGCTGTCTTAGCTGAGACAAGAGCAAGAGAAGTCTGCTCCTTTCTATTCCAGGGCCCAAGAGGAACGACCCCCAAGCTGTGGGCCCAGGATGCCCTGGGAACTGGGCAGATGAACCAATTCTCAGTCCCCAGCCTGAGCCCACTGAATCAGAAACTGTGGAGATGGAGTCCAGAGAGCCGTGCATGACAGAGCTCCTAGGGGACTCAGAGGCAGGCAGAGGCCCAGAACCGCAACTTGAGGCCTGATGGTCCACGCTTGTCAGTCAGTTTTGAATCCATTGTCCTCTGTTCCCGAGGAGACAAAGGTAGGGACATGTGCACAGCTGGGGAAGCAGGCCGATCTAAGCCGAGGCCAGCGGAACTGGAAATGTTCTCTGAAGGGTGGACGGCCAGCTATGAAAGGACAGGTGGCCGGACTGGAGGGGACACTATCCTCCCTCACACACAAAGCCAAGACTCCCTTTCACCTCCCAGGACTCTTGCCAATCCCAGCCTTACCTGAATGATCTTGCCCTCTTTCTTCTTGGTTAAGGGCTACGAAGTCATGACAGCCCCTGAGGGCCCTTTCACTCATGGTCAATGCGGCCTGAACACGCAGGAATGAAGCAGAGCCTGCGAGAGGGTCAGCCCAGCCTTCCACAGCAAGGCGCCATGACCCGGACAGCCCAGACAGCAGAAATTCACTCGCACAACTCCAGAAGCTGCAGGGTCCAAGAGCCAGACGGGCTGGATTTCTTCTGGGCTCACTCCTGCTCTCCCACATAGCCTTTCCTGTGTGTGCGTTCTGACTTCCTGCCCCAGTGAGAATTCCAGGGACACTTGGCCCATCCATGATCCCGGTTTACCTTCGACGCCTCTCTAAAAGGCCCAGTTCTAAATCCAGTCATACTTGGGGGGAATGGGGATTAGGATTTCAAAACATAACTTTTAGGGTAAGGAAGCTTGGACCATTCTAACCCAGAAAAAAGTCATTTCTTCAGGGCAGCGTTCAGTGTGGCCTGCTGCTCTGCCTTCCCCTCACCATTTAACCAGAACATTCCCGTCCTCCTCACAGAGGCAGTGCTGTGTGAGTTTAGCTTAGGGCTGAGGGAGCCCATTGAAAGTGACGGGCTTCTTCCATGGTGCAAGGGTTAAGAGGAATTTTCAGTTGGCACATGTGCCTACATGCTCTTATGATGCCATGGCCTGAAGTTCCAACGGAAATCACCATGGTACGAATGGGTGACACTTCTGGATGCTCGCTTTCATTATCCACATAGTGTCCGGGTCTCCTGGCTTTCTAGACCTTCCAAGAAGGCCTGCATTGCCCAGCCGGAGGAACACCCTGGCCCTGGGCTCACATGCCCGCGGCTCTCTCTGCAGAAGAGAAGTCCTTCACACCCGCTCATCGCCAGGAAATGTGTCTTCTTCAGGGGACAGGAATGCAAAGCTATTGCTGTCGGTTGTGTGTTTCCCGGGAAAGGCGCCCCTCTCTGTTGATCCTCTGTCTGAGAATACTTCTAAATACATTCTGACATCGTCCAGGTTAAAGGAAAGTATGCCTAAAAAATATAGTGGATGCTTGGCTTAAAAACTTTATTACAATAAAAGACATGTCACCATAAATCCCCCTCAGGACACTCTCCCGCACCTCGACCATGCGTATCCCATTGTCCTTGCCCTTTCCGCAGCAGCTCTGGAGTCATCTTCCGTGAGTGTCTTCAGTTATGAGGTTGTGGCTGCCTCCGTGTCCTGAATGGATTCTAGACACTTCCCTTTCATGGCCACTTGGCACTGGGGAAGAACCAGGGACTTCAGGGAGTCGGACCTAGGGAATACGGCGAACGCCGGCCGACACGCTGCGCTGTCCCCTGGAGCCCTCTTTCTGCTGGATTACACTCGGCAGAAGCATTCACTGACCCATCCGGCCAGCACACCTGGTGAAGACACTCCTGAGTGACAACATCATGGCTGTTCCAAAAAGTGGCAAGAACGGTGGCACAAGTGTGTACGAAGTTAGGGAGAGTATCTTGAGGCAGGTGAACTCAACATAACTTTTACTGTAGTAACTTTTCAAATTTAAACATTTGCTCTATATTCTGACCACCATTTATAGCTTTTGGTTGGCAGGGGATACCTCGGTCCCGGTAGACCTTGAACACAGATCCCTCGGTGGGCACAGTAACCTAGAGAGTGGGTTACTCCCTTCCTGGTTGCAGCCTGAAGCCTGGCAGTCTGAATACCTACTATGCCAGTTTTGGTAAAATGGCCTCAGGTTGCCAAGCATTAAACTCTTTTTTTCTTTCTGTATTTTAAGGAAGGGTCTACAGGGTGTTCAGGGTCTTATTACTAGATCAGACTCGTAGTCATCCACATGTTTACAGCCTCCCAAGAGCTGGGATTACAGGCGCGCGCCACCGTGCCCAGTCTCAATCGCCATCTCAGCGCGCCCCAGGGGAGGGCCGGCACAGYAGGCCTGGGGATTGAACCCCCAGCCCCTGCGCCTGCTTGCAGGTGCTTTAATCCAGCCAAACATTAAACTCTTTACCCTAACTTTAACCCATGCTTCACGTGACAGGTTGTGCCCCTAGTCTGCCTACAGATCTTTACATGTTAATTTATTGTCAGCCAACACAGTTTTATAGATACTAACTATTCACCAAATGTGATAAGAAACATGCTCTCCATATATGATGGGACACATGTGACTTTTGAAGACCTGGTAGAGGCCCCTTCGGCCTCACTTGCTCATACTAAGATCTCACCTGACCTCTGAGTTCAGGGGCTCACCCTGAGGACGAGTGACTCAGGGAGCAGGACATGCCCTCTGGGACAGCAGGGAGCACCCTAGCAAGGTCAGCATTCCATGCCACTCGAGCCCCCAGAGCTCAGAACCTAAATCAATGTTTTACTACAAATGAAGTTTTAAGTCATGCATGCAAGAACTTTTGAAAACCGCGTCACACGCTACACCCTAATACTGAAGAAAGCCAGAGGTGAGCAAGACTGCAAACCTAGTTTAGCAGGGAATTCTGGGTACAAAGAGAGAGAAGGTTCAGCAAGAGCTGATGGGGGTGGAAGAGAAAAAAGAAAGTAGAAAGACTGCAGATTTCAAAGGGAAGTTCTGTAACTCTTTCTATTGCTGCTACATTTTCTCTGTGCTGTATTTATAGACAGTCAAAAGAGTCTCGCTTTTTCATGTGTAGGTTCCAATTAAAATCTGGCAGCATTTCCTCAGCTGAGCAGAGAGTGTTGAAACTGTTTGCAGATAGCTCCTGCAGCCTGGTATCAGCTCACTCATGAAAGTAAACCCGTGGAGCTCTTTCTTGACCAGGTAAGCTGTGAAAGGCCCCGGTGGAGGGCACAGTGTCCCAAGAGCCTTTGCGCAGCCGCCCTCTGTCGGCCTCTGTGTGTTGCCAGCTTCCCAGGTAGAAAGTACTACCCCAATATTAAGTTTTTTTCTTTATTGAGCCAAAATATATTTTGGGCGGAATAAGAATTTTCTCCGTGCCTCTCACAGTTCAGCGATTCCTGGCAACCTTACGGAACCGAGACAACAAAGCATGATGCTTTCTGAAGCTAGAGATACGGGATCCTTCAGGGACTTTGAAGAAAGGATAGTGTGGGCAACACCTCTACGCTGAGGTGGTCCTCACACAGCCTGCCCGCGGGAAGGCTGGGTCCCTGCCCCCAGGCCCAGAGGCCACGTGCTCACCAGAACCACGCCTGGCCCTGGGAGACATCAAGATAGCTATTCTGCGATCATTGCTGTCTCAGGCATTTGGGGGAAGGAGCAAAGAAGCATAGGAAGAATCTGAAAATTGATTATGGCTGGGAAGAGACGACTGATTAAATAACAAAGGCCGTTCCAGGGAAGCTGCCCTCGCTCCGGGGCCCACCCCCGCGCTGAGCAGTTTCACCCGTGAACAAAAAGGAAGTAACTCCAAGCTGAGGGCCTCCTCCCCTCTCTGTCCTCTGCTGGGCCTCCTCGTGCAGAGCAGGCCAGCAGACCTGACTGCGGGGAAGAAAGCGCGGTGCGGAGAGCTGCGGGTGCCCAGAGCCGCCGCGCTCCTTGACGGCTGCGCAGGCGCTGCAGGCCTAGTGGGACTCCAGGCACACACGGCCGGGGACCTGTCTCTCCACCAGAATGCGCTGGCCCAGAGGAAGGGGCTCATTTATACAACTAGCTTTGAGTCTGGATGGTGCTGAAGAAGGTGCTGATCCAAGAAACATAGAAACCTTTTTTTTTTTTTTTTTTTTTCCAAATCT
>NDGN011524724.1:3656-13751 GCA_002564285.1 Tympanoctomys barrerae
CTTCCTTCCTTCCTTCCTTCCTTCCTTCCTTCCTTCCTTCCTTCCTTCCTTCCTTCTGTTTTCAACATAGAGACCAAAACTCGAGGGATCTCTGCCATTGAGCTATGTGCTCACCTCTTTTTTTTGAAACAAGTTGCCTCAGACCCATGATTCTCTCCTGCCTCAGCCAGGGGAATGTGGCTTTTAGCCATCATTTGAAGTGGTTCTAATGTAGGCTTGTCCTAACGTATACTTTGGGAGCAACGTTAAAGCACTTTTGCTGGGAGTGTCAGAAACACAGACAAGCTTCAGAAACGAGCAGGACAGTGCTAGGGACGATGCAGAATGTCTGCCATGATTGTAGAGCTTCACTGAGCTTCCGTGTCAGCTTCTAAGGGAAGGGTAGAGGAGACATTATATTTAAAGGTTTACCAGAGCATCAAATAAAATGGAAAGATCTCTGTGCCTTTGTTACTCACAGCACTAGTTTTTTCAGTGTTTTGCTACATTTCTCTGGTATGTTTCTATATTTCGAATCTCAGGATGGCAACCCCGAGTGTCCTTGAAACAGAGCATTGTCACAAGTAGTGGCAGCCCAGAGCCCTTGACTGTGGCCACACGGCATGAGTGATAACGGTTTGTTAGCATTCACCACTTGACTCTGTTTGCTCGAAATATCATTTGGCTCATCCTATTGCTGAACATGGTGTAAAACGTGTATGTTTCTGGTCTCAGATTTCCTTCAAATATGTGCCAAAAAAACAGTGTTTTTGGACAGGTTTTGAATAAGAGGACAGCACATGTCCATTTCTGCACATTCTGCTATAACTTTTAAAGAAAGCCGTGGAAGCAAAGATGCTTTTATCTTTATACTTTAAGTACAAAGTAAATTCACATTCATTATCCAGAGGATAAAAACAAAGTGCATCCTCTTTCAAAACATGTGCTATTCGCTGGAACCACGCTTGCAATTTACTCCTCAGAGGCAGGCAGTGTGCTCAGACAAAGGGTGGTAGAATTTTGACTGAACAAGTGAGAGAGGCTTGTAAGATCAGAATGCACTCAGAGCCCCTTCCCATGGGACTGAAAGGAAGAAAAGGTTGTGATGAAAATTATACATAATGCTTCAGAGTAAAGTGTCTTTGGGAAGAGGCTTAACCCTACAAGCTTTGAAATACAGGTACTAATATTTTTAGTTAGTCCAGACCTTTGATTTTCCAAAAGCAGCAAAATGTTTTATCCTCACTGGTTGTTACCTAAACAGATGGAATTAGAACACATATTAATTAAAATGTAATAATAACCTTATCTGGACTGACATAAAGGTCAGAAGCATAAGAGATGTAAATAGTTTTGAAGTAGTAAAATGATATGCCATATTCCTTACAGTGCTTCAAATTTTAAAATAAGTGGGCAGCCCTAATAGATTGTATGTGTAATTTTTCTGTTATTGACTTACTATAGTTCACTGACATTGTTAAAATACAGCATTTAGCCCCCACTGGCTTTACTCTTGGAAAAGTTTTGATAGGATTACTGTCACTGTTGAACTACAACTTTAGGGTGGACCAAATAGCTCAGCAGACTAAAGCACCTGCAAGCAGGCTCAGGGGCTAGGGGTTTGATCCCCAGTCCTACCATGCTGGCCCTGCCTCCGGGGCACACTGAGATGGCAATTGAGACTGAGCGTGGTGGCACGCACCTGTAATTCCAGCTCTTGGGAGGTTGTAAACAGGAGAATCACTACAAGTCCAATCTAGTAGTGAGACCCTGAACATCCGGCAGACCCTTCCCTAAAAATACAAAAAAAAAAAAAAATCAAACTTTGATCTACTGAATGTCAGTTGATTTGTCCATGAATATCTTCTTCCAAATCCCTAAAACTAGGTCTCTATATTTCTCATAATACTACTTTACAACGATCAGTTCTGTGCTTCAGATATTCCACTCACGGCATTCTCGCTGGAAGATGAGCATGGAAAATAAACCCATAGTGGCTTGTGATTAAGAAAACCCGAAATCATTTCTCAGTGCTGCTTTGTACAATGGGGAGGACATCGGGGCTTTCACTCCCAGAAGTACCGTGTACAACTCCTGTCTCCAACGCTCACTGGCACTGTAATTTCAGATTAATGAACTTACCTTTTCTTACCTCTATCAATAAAAATGACCTAATACTAATTGCTGTGACAATTTAAAGAGCATAAAGCATATCAGTCTTCTAGCTCACATCTCGCAATTTAAGAGCAGTCATTTGTCCTTCATGCCACCAAGTACTGTGACTTCGTGAGTGGGCACGCCGCCCATGTTCGGCTGGCAGCATCTCTGGGCAGTGTCGCCTGCTGTCTAGAAATCCTTGCTGGCGTAGGAAGTCACTGTGTGGAGGAGGAGCTCACCACAGTGCCACGCAGCGCCCCAGACTCCTCTTCCCAGTTTCAGTCAGGAGTGGGAATGAGCTCCTGCGATTTCAGGGGTCACAGCCTTTGAAAAGTGAAGGATTTTTATTCACTCCAGGAGGATGTATTTTATCTCTGATGAGAATAATATTTTGTAGACTATGTTTTACTGCTAAGATACCCAAGGTCGCTGATGTAGCCATATCTTATGTTTGTCAATATTTTTCTGATATTCCAATATTTTTGACCCTGCTGATATTAAGATTATTGTTACTTTTCTTATCACAAAATTCTAGACAAATTGAGCTGATTACCTCTCTATATCCATATTTCTTTCATATTTCTCTTTGGCTTCACATGAAAGCTAGTTTTTTGAGTATCATTATGTTAAATATACTGACATTGAATCTTTTGTGTACTAAGATTATAAAAATAAGTTTTTCAAAGACTTCATGTAATTGGTATGTGGGCATCACTTCTTTTTTGTATATTTTTCTTTTGCTTTGTTTTTAATAAGGGCTAACAGGGTCTCACCATGTAGATCGGTCTCATAGTGATCTGCCTGTGTTCAGCCTCCTAAGAGCTGGGCTTACAGGCACATGCCACTATATCCAGTTTCAATTGCCCTTTCAGCACACAGAGGGGAGAGGAGACGGGCCGGCACAGCATGTGGGGGGATCGAACCAAAGCTGCTGGGTCTGCCTAAGCAGGTAATTTAATCTTCTGAGCTATTTGGCCCGCCCTGTAGGCATCATTTCTAAAAATTTTGTGATGAAAATTGGAGAAAGTTATCATAAAAAGATAATATGGCAATAGCATTGATCCTCAGAATATGGCGTGTTTTTTCTTTTTTAAAAATTTATTTATGGGGACAGAGGTGTTGCAGGTTAGCTCAGCTGTTTAAGCACCTGCTCTGGCAAACCCAGTCAGGCTCAGGGAAACGTAGTTGGATCCCCACCTACATTACCAGATGCATCCTTAAGGCCACCTGAGCCAACCAAAAAACAAAACAAAGCAAGAAAAAAACAATTTTTAACTCTGTGGATCAAAGCCCCTGCAAGCAGGCGCAGGGGCCTGGAGTTCAATTCCTGGGCCTGTGGTACCAGCCCTAACCCCGGGGCGTGCTGAAAGGGCAATTGACCTGGATATGGTGGTGCATGCCTGTAATCCCAACTGTTGGGAGGCACTATGAGTCCGATCTAGTAGTGAGACCATGAACCCCCTGTAGATACTTCCCTAACCANAAAAAAAAAAAAAAAAAATTATTTGATAAGGGTCCTACTCTGCAGCTCTGACTCAGTGATCCTCCTGTTTTCAGCTTTCCCAGTGCTAGGATCCCAGGTGTGTGCCACCATGTTAGGTCTCAGTATCCAGCTGAGCAGACTCAGGGGCAGGGCTGGCACAGCCTGTGGGGCCAGAGATTGAATCCCGGTCCCTGTGCTTGCCGAAGCAGTTGCTTAGTCTGCTCAATTATCTCTCCCACCCTTACAGCAGATTTTTATTGAGAATTTATTTACTAGACTAACCAGAAGTCAATTAACCAGTTAATTTCTTCAACTTGATTCTAACTAGAGAATCTATTGGCATAATTAGAATCTCCATGTAGTAGACCTCCAAACGCAGTAGGTCATAATTAGTTAAAGCAAGGTGGATGGACACCTCTGAACCATGAAGTTGCCTTATAAAGAGACATTTCTAGTTTCAGATGTTTAAATTTCATAGTCCCAACAAGAGCCATCAGGTTTTGGCTTCTATGATTTGTATGAATATAAATAACCACATTACTTGAAATGTAAATACTTAACATCTTAATTCTGAATTTGTAATTTAAGTGAAACTCTTCAAAATCTTCATAATTCCTATAAGAGCAGAATGAATAGCTAAAATTAGGAAGCTTAAAATGACTTTGCTATAACACAATGAAAATATATGTTCATAAAACAAATATAAACAATGACTAATAACATGTAACTCTGGGGGCCAGGGAGATGGCTAAGTAGAATAACTGCTTCCCTGGCAAGCGCAAGGGTCTGAGTTCAATCCCCAGTTCCACAAAAAATAAAAATAAAAGTAACATGTAACTCACATTGTATGCTCCGGACTTTCCATTTGCCAGGCAGGTCCTTGTGCCACTGACCCTGTGTGTTTTACTGAATTAAAATTCACCATTAGAATAAACTGAGCATACTCTTTTTTAGCATAAAACTGTAAGAAAATTTCACAAAACTTATACAAAATTCATTAAAAATAAAACATTTATTTTTATATGGGAAAAAGTTTAAGGGTTTTCTGCATCAGAGAAGAAACTATTAAGCATATGATCTGGATACATAAATCATTTTAGACCTCGGAGAAAAGATTAAAATTTCATTGAGTTTCATGTCACGCTTTACTTAACTGCTAACAATTACATGGCTCTCAAGTTAAGAAACAGTCTTGAACTCTAATTGATTAACATTTTCTTGAGAATTTAAACCACACAGGATCCTTTTTCTCTGAATTAATTCCCACAAAGGAAAGTTGCCCGTGAAATCACTTAAATTTTAATATTTCCTATTATTTGGGAAGTGCAAAGATAAAAATAAGGTCAGAAGTACTGTCCATGCTGCGTTGGATTTTAAAAAGAAATGAAATATTCAGAGCATGCCTCATTTATATACTTAGATTCACGTCAGTGCCCGCAGGAGCTCCTTTGCTCTGCATCGGCCTAATTAGGTTGTATGTCAAAGGGCCAGGCTGATTCTAGAATGACGTGTGGGCCCTAAGCTCCTGGCTGCTGAGTCTCACCCAATCCCCCTTTTCAGTCTGGACTTTTCAAACAGAGATGGATAACGTTCAAAGGACAGATTTTGCAGCCTCTAAATAGTAGAGTAAAAAATAGGCCTGATCAACCTATCATCAGCAAGATCCCAGCCACACTCCCTCCAGCAGAGTGGACACAGGGTGTCCGCAGCGGGCATAGCTAGGCTGCATCAGTCTGAAATAAATCAGACCCACGTGTGTGAACATCCTACAGTCTCCCTAGTGTGAGCAACTGAAAGAGTAAATGAGATCCAAAAGCTGCAATAGATATTGTGAAAGGGAACGAAACTGTAAAAAGAAAAATCACTTGAGACAGAAAAAGAGAAAAGGCAGAAAGAAGGGAAGAAAAAGATCTATGTACGTACACAGGATAGCTTGGACAACTATACCGTTGATGTCAACTGGTCTATTGGAAGGAAGTTAATGCATTTTTCCTTTAATAAATTTGCAACATAAACAACTAATTTGAAGACAACAATATGCAATATAATAACCATTGTTGAATTCCTATCATCCAGTTTAGTAAAATTCTTCATTATTTCTAAATTTTTTAATCTTTTTCTCTTTTGTAAAATTTTAAAAATTAAGACAAAACATTGTAATGAGGAGGGGATACTTGTGTTTTATAAATGTGTCATGTTTACATAACTGACATATTTTCTTTTTCAAAAATCAAAACTGAAAAGCAAGAAAGCATACAATTACTAACTTGAAGGTTTAGGTTACAATTTTCATCACAGATCCCTTTTGATTGTGTCCTGTTTATAAAAGGCATAATCCTGTCTAGACCCCATTTTTGTGTATGAAAGATGAAGACTTTTAAGAAGTTTATGCCCAGTGACTTTTCAGATGGCAGATTGAATTATGTTATTTTAAATGAGCTTGCAAATTAAAGCCCATAAAATTATGTAACATAAATAGCAATCATGTATAGATTTCACTATAGCACGTAGTGAATGATGTGTCCATGTAGCCTCATGAGTTATGATGAATGGGCCAGAGTACTGGAAGGTATTTATTTGTTTTGTTTGTTTGTTTGTTTATTTGATACAGAGTCTCACCATGCAGCTCAGACTCGTAGTGATCTTCCTGTCTTTAGCCTCCCCAGCATTGGGATTACACGTGTGTGCCACAAGGCCTAGACTTGATGGCCTGCTCAGTATGCCCCAGGGGTGGGGCCAGTATGACCTCTGGTGTAGGGGACCGAACCCCAGTCCCTGTGCTTGCCTAAGTAGGCACTTAGTCCACTGAGCTATCTCACTGTGCCTAAGATCTTCACTGGGGGGAAAGTCTGTACATAATAAAATGATGATGCTTGCAAACTAAATAGGGAGCACATACAAATCAGGAAGATGGGATGCACCATTGCCATTTGCTATATTAGAGTGATTTAAAATTTTCTTCCATCCATTCATAAAGTTCGTGGACTCATATCTGAATTCCCAGCAGAAAGTTCATGAACATAAGAGGAAAAAGAAAACAGCAAATTCAAATAATCAAATGTTTTAAGGAAAAGTATTTTTAAAATATTAGGATGTAGTGCTGATGAGACAACTCAATGAACTACGTGCCTGCTTAGGCAAGCACATTGACCGGGATTTGATCCCCAGGCCTCAACAGAGTCCAGGTAAGGTGACACATGCCTGTAATCCTAGAGCTTGGGTGGCTGAAAACAGGAGGATCACCATGAGTCCAAGCTGTGTAGTGAGACCCTCTATCAAATAAATTAAAAAGAAAAAGAAACATTGAAAAAAATCATGATGTATTGCAACCTCTTGGAAAATGCTTCTCAGAAAGCTTACTGTCTCTGTGACACGCTGTCTGATACACAGCATCCGGCAGAAAGTGCCACAACCCCAGATAAAGCATTCACACTGGCCAGACTCAGACGTCACAGAGAGTGCAACGGGAGCTACCAGAGAAGAAGGAAGGACAGACAGACAGTGAGACTGGTTGCTAAGTACACGAACATGACCAAAAACACTGCAGAACAGAGGCTTTTCTGTGCAGGTTGAGATCATTCAATTTTATCATGAGTAAAATTCAGCAAATAAATGAGATTAGGGTCATTCTGCTTCCACTATCAATAAAAGGTCTCATTAGAGAAAAGAAAGTAATATGAGTCCTCCCAAATGTGGGAATTTCAGTATTGACCCAAGAGGGAGAGACACCCTCTAGAATTTACTTCTACCTTGATCTGCTCAGAGAGCCTGGAAATGTTCAGAGAGGCTGCTGGACTTATGTGTTTTGAAGAAGTTGATGGTGGAAGTTACTACTAACTGTAATGTTGGCAACAGTCATGATTGTCTGTGCCAGAGGTTTTGAAATCAGAAAAGGGGTAAAATCCTGAGGACTAAGAAAGACATGTGTGTCTGTATTCACACTAATTCCATGCCAGACTTTAGGGGCTGGGTGTGGAGTCACACATCTGTCATCCCAGAACTGAAGAGGCTGAGGCAGGAGGATCATTGTAAGTTTGAAACCAGCCTGGGCTACAAAGTGGGGTCAAGGCTAGCCAGGACTGCATCATGAGACACTGTCTAAAAGACAAAAACAATGACAAAAAAGACATGAATGGATGACTTTAAGGCAGAAAGACATTTTTCTTCTTTTTAAGGAAGTTTGGCAGCCCTGAATCAGCTCCAGACCATGGACACTGTGTTCAGGAGCAATGCTGAAGGCATGAGGTGCCGCGGAATTGTGCTACAGAATGAGCATGAATCGGTCCCATAGTGTCGATGATGGGTGTGCAGTAGTGATGCTAGTGATGAGTGTGTAAAGACTCAATGCAGTGGTTTGTGTGTGTGTGTGTATGTGTGTGTGTGTGTGTGTGTGTGCATGTCTGAAGCTGCCCTGGGTCCATGGTTTAAACACTGCAATAGAATAGTAAAAAGCATTTCTGACCCTGCCAGAATTAATTATCATTAAGATTTTCCAAGGAGAAAAGTTTGAAACAGGGACTCATTAAGTCCCTAAATTGCCTAGGCTGAGCTTGAACTTTTGATCTTCCTGCTCAGACTCTCCGTCGGCTTGGATTGAAGACCTAACCCACCAGGCCTAGTGTAAAGGCACAATCTTGAGCAATCACCTAGAGACTTGGGTATCGATGAGATGTTCGTATATCTTTTCCCTCCTAAAGCTCATTAATATGACAATAAATACTTTTTAAGGAACAATAAGAGGAAATAGTAGGGTAAGGTTGTTGGTAATTTTACTTCAACATAACATGTAACAAATGAGTAGAGATTGTCGTATTTGGCCTGAGAAAGCTGTAGGCAGAGACACTGTGCAGCAGTTGTGCACGCTGAGGGGTCAGGTAAGCTTTGCCACAGTGAGCTCATTGAGACAAGAGCTGAAGGGATCTAGAGGAGCGAGGTACTGATGTGAGTGCACCTTGAGATGCTGGGATCCTGCAGAGGGCATGAGATGCTTCAGGAAATGAAGCCAGGTGTACGTCCTGGGCAGGAAGGCCTGCTGATTCTGCCTGCCTTTGCACTCCCAGAACACTGGCCTCCGAGGCTTGTTGTGTTAAGTTTTGTTTTTTCCACTAAGTGAGGGATTCAGAAGATCCTTTGTAGTGAAATTGTTCTCAGAGATCTCCTGCCAAAAGCCCACTTGAGCTTTCTCGGTGCACTTTGAGTTCTCACTAAAAGCACCGCGGTGGAGTGCGGCAGAGCACAAGCCTTGCATCGCGGGTCCAGAGCTGTCAGGGCACTTTCCGTGGCTCGCTCTGAAATATTGACTGATGCCAAACGATCACCCACATGGAAGAAAAATGGACACCAAAGGCAGAGACCACAACAGACACAGAGACAAAGAGCAAAGTGGAGAAAAAAAAAAGTAAGGCTCAGTAAAAAATGACAGCTATAATATTTTCAGATAGATGGTAAAAGTTACTTTATAAAGTGAATAATACATGTTTTCATTATACATGAAAGCATCATACAGAGAAAAAAGATGAAGTCAGGGATATTAAAAAGTTATGTTAATATTAAAAATGTAGATCATAGAATTATTGCAAAATAAACCAAAAATCCTTCAAAATGAATTACAATAGTGCACTAGCTGGCAATGTAAATGAAAAATACTATTAGACATATGTCATTCAATAATCCTTGCATCAAACCAATAGAATGAAGAAAGAAAATACAGAAAAAAGGATCAGCTGGCTTTGATGCAAATTCTTTCAAATATTAACAAACACAAATATTTCAATAGCACGCATACATGTCAGCACTTGCTATGTAATCATATTCTTTTTTTTTTTTTTTCCATTTTTTGCATTTAGTACAGGATCTACAGGGTCTCACTACACAGTTCTGACTCGTAGTGATCCTGCTGTTTTCTGCCTCCCAAGTGCTGGGATTATAGGGATGCGCCACCATGCCCAGGATCAATTGTAGTTTCAGCATGCCCCAGGGGCAGAGCCAGTACGACACACTGGTGGTCACACCCAGGTCCCTGCATCTGCCTAAGCACTGAGCTATCCGGCTGGAGTAATGGTATTCTATATTCTATTTTTTTTCGAAAAAAAGACAGTATTTCTTTCTTTTTATACAATCTATTTAACTTTCATTTATTTCTGTTTGTTGTCACTTCCACTAGATAGGACTTGATAAGCAGTTGGTGAATTTGTGAGTTATTCTGTCATTACAGCCTCTTTTCTATTGCTATTTACTATCATTCATGAATTTTACACTTTAAACATAGTTCTATGGTTAACTTTGAGGTTTTTTTGAAGGGTGTGAAGAAGACCTGATACTAACTCATGCTTTTTATTTAAAATAAATGGTTTTCCAGTAGAGTTATTTTTCAAGACATCTACCCATTTCCCATTTAACTGAATTTGTTTCTTTGATCAATTGATTTTATTTGTGCCTCTTTTTCACGCTCTCATTCCTTTTTTTTTTTTTTTTTT
>NDGN011524729.1:916-11669 GCA_002564285.1 Tympanoctomys barrerae
ACATGCCAGCCAGCCCCGCCCCCTGGTGGGCTGAGCTGGCCACACACACAAATAATAAATAAAGAAAAATTAAAAATAAATAAATTAAAAAAAAAACTCATTCACCTTCTATTGTGTATTTAGTATGACGGGCCTGTGCTGGGTTGCTGGTGCCCATGAGCACAGTATCTTGTCAACAGCTTCACCAGTTAGGTGCTGCTGTGAGTCAAGGATGGAAGCTGAGAGCGCAATCCCAGACTGCTCCATGAATGGTGGACTTTTGATTCAAGTGATTCGGAGGCCTGCTGAAGGCCTCCCTCACGCCACACAGCTCATCCTGCTGCTCCTGACAAAAGCGGCTTAGTTTCCCACTCAAAATGTGATGAGGCTTTTCATACCTGTGATGTTGTCATAATTCCGGAAAGTCTTTTCTACATGGTCCCATTCCAGGAAAATGCATTTTCCAGTAAAAGGTTGAGCAATGACAACATACTCATCATTCATATAAGAAAAAGTGTCTATGGACAGTGATTGATAAGGCAGGTCTTGAGACTTGGCGAATTCTGCAAAAATAGGAAAGGATGATGAGCCCTTGTGAACTGGTTTTATTCTTTTTCTTCAGCTAGATCTCAAATATGAAGTATGTTTATTTTCAAGAAATAGTAAAGTGACATTTTTATTTTTCTTTTAAACACATGAAGTTTTAGTGGCTCATGATTTTTTTAATTGAATTTCTCAGTTGGCTTTTAAGGTATTAAAAATCAGTTCCTACCCACATAGAAAAGCAGGTAGTTCTTATTTGAATTTTATGCTGTACACTGATTTTGAGTACCTTACCTGTGATGATGCAGTCAAAGTCCTTGGCGGAAAGGCTATTGATCTTGCGCTTCTTGTGCTCCGGGGGTCCTTCACAGTAGATGTCCTCGACAGTCGCGTTGGTGTGGCTGAGCCACTCCACCAGCCACTTCAACTTACAGTCACAATTAAATGAGTTCCCTCTTAGGTCCCTGCAAGACAAACCTCTGCTGCTTTTGCGGTACAAGGGCTCCGGCAAGCCACAAGCATGACTTCCTCCACAGCAAGCAGTATTGCAAGGTTACCATGCCCGGCTTCCCCTGTCCCATGAGCTGCCTTGGACTTGTGGCCACCTAGTGCGGGCTCAGAGAGCGACCCCCGAGCACTTGTAAAGGCCTCCCTAGTCACTGCAACCATGCAATTCACTCTCTTGGATCCAAAGGCAGTTTGTTTTAGAGCAAGTGCCATCCAATAGTGTGGAAACCACATAGAGTTTACATTTTTCTAAAGCTGCACTAAAATGTTTTTAAAAGGTGTAATTAATAGTATGTTTTATTTAGTTTTATACATTAAAATATAATTTGGATGTGGTCAATATAAACATTATTGAGATACTTTATACCCTCTCTTATGTTGTCTTTGAAGTCCATTGTGTATTTTCTATTGACAAGATATCTTTTTTTTTTCACATCATATGGGAAATGTACCCACGTCGTAACAAAGGTTTGAGGGAGGCACATCGCATGCATAAGGCATGAACACCCAATCATCATGCTCATGAACCAAAGGAGCAGACTTTTTTTTTTTTTTGGCGGTACCAGGGATTGACCTCAGGACCTTGCACTTGCCAGGCAGGCGCTTACGCCACTGAGCTATATCCCTGGCCCAAGATATCTTAAATCAGATGCTAATTTCTTATCAGAAACATGAGATTTATTTATTTATTTGTTTATTTATTTATTTTCATTTGTGTGTTTGGTACAGAGCCTCACTATGCAGCTCAGACTCATAGTGATCCTCTTGTTTTCAGCCGCCCCAGCATTAGGATTACAGGTGTGCGCCACCACGCCCGGACTCGTCGCTGGCTTAGCATGCCGGCACAGCATGTGGGACCTGGGATTCAAAGCTGGTCCCTGCTAGAAGTTTTGATTTAATAAAATCTAGTTGATCCAGACATACCTAAAAGTTTTTTCAATAATTGAACTGAAAACAGTTTTTAAATTTAAGTTGAAATTTTGAACAATTCGGAAGGGGTCTAGCTTGGCGGTGCAGTGTGTGTGCGTGTTTGAGCCCTTGAGCTCCCCAGCTCATCATTAGTCAATCTTAAGGGCGGAGCGGCTGGAGTGTCTCGCAGCTCTACTGGACAGCACAGTGCTAGAGGACAGAGTGCAGCGATTCTTGTGTCACTTAATTAAATCAACTGAGCTCTTTGCTTTGCTTCTTTCTCACACATACAATTAACTCTGATCCTGTTCCATGGTCTGCAAATTCACTTTTAATAGGAAGTGACTTTGCCACAAAGTCATGAATTATGTATGCTCATGCTTTTATTAAACAATATAGTATAGTTGAACATTTTCACAAAGGACCCTAACTCACCAAGTTCTCTGGTTTTTGGTTTGCTTTTGGCCATTGCTTGTGTTTAGGAATTCCATTTCCTTTTATGGTCCCACAAAATTTCTTTCTTTCTTTTTTGTATTTTAGTGCAGGTTCTACAAGGTCTCACTACATAGATCAGACTTGTAGTGATCTGCCTGTGTTTAGCCTCCCAAAAGCTGGGATTACAGGCGCATGCCACCACGCCCAGTCTCAATCACCATCTCAGCGCACCCCGGGGAAGGGCCGGCATGGCACTCTGGGAATTGAACCCTGGCTGCTGCATCTGCCTAAGTAAGTGCCTTAATCCCCTGAGCTATTTGGCCGGCCCACACAAAATTTTTAAGGTAGGTCCTGTGTACTCTGCATGTAGCACATAAATAATTTCTAAATACCCAAGCATTTAATGGTGTTTTTTTAGGGGATACATTCAAGATAACCAAGAAATCCACTAAAAGGCAAATTGGCCTGGATCCTTATAGGTCTAATGTAATTCTTGATTTGGGCGTGGTAGAGTAAGTCAAGAAACCCGACCTGTTGTGGAATTCCCTAGATGGGCGGAGCTAATTTCAAGTGGTTAGACTCACACAGGACGGGATGGATGGTCCTTCATGAGCTGTAGCCCTCATCTGTCATGAACTATCATCCAAATTCCAAGGCATTCCCTGGACAGGCTTCCTATCTGAAGAGTACTCTGATCAAGAATAATGAATGCCAACCCTTGTGGCTATTGTAAGCCACAGGAGATCGTTGATTTGTGCAAAACTCTTTTAGAAGTGACTTGAGTTTTGCACTCTCTTGGAAATAAGTCACCATTCAGGAATCAGAGTAACAGGCATGAAGGAGGGCTTGGGGGACTACTGCAGAGAACAAAGAAAGTTTTTCATTAGCTTCCTGATTTGAAGTTAAAGATTGGGCTTAGAAGAAAATACTTGACTCAGATTTTGTTTGTTGTTGGAGAAAATCTGTTTTAAATATACACTCGAGAGCAGTGGTGGTGATCTGTGGTGGTGAACCTATGGCATTTTCTTTTAAGACAAAAGTCGATAATGTATAATTTGTTTTTTTCTAAACTAAAACTTCAGTATTCAGGTTTAATTGTAGTGCCAGCACTTGGCAATAAGTCAATTTTGGGTTACAATTTGAGTATTTATCTCTAAAAGGTTCACCATTGCTGCTCGATAGCAAAGCACCTAAAGATTAAAAAAATCTTTGTTTTCATGTATTCTTTTCTTTGTTCCTATGTTCTACTTCATGACATAAAATATCCTGAAAAGTCTCTTAATGAAGCTAAATTGTTTTTGAGAGGGCTAGGCATATAGTGCTTGCTTTGCTTACAGCAAAATATACAAATTCCTTGCAAAGATCTTTCATTCAGAGGCTTAAAAGTCAAAGTTTGAAAGCTCTTTTGTTTGAAAAGGGGTCAAAAATAATTAAGTTCATTCCCTTCGTGGGGCTTAAGCCAAATTCCTGGGGATTAGGCTTAGAGTTGTACAGTCTAATGAGAGAAAAGGCAAACTTTCCTCCCTACCCCCACTTCCTGCTCCATTTCTGTTGACTGACCAACCCATGGGTGTAACCTTTCATCTTACTCTGTCAGTTTCCCAGACTTTATGTTTTTTCTTTGGAGCCCAATTTCCTGAACCTCATGAGAAAAAAAGGGATCTTGAAATTTCTGTCAGAATCTCTTCTTCCTGGCCCTCAGGGACCCTTATGGTCACCCTGTGCAGACAGACACACACTTTGTCAAAGTAATGCCCGGTACTGTGTACTCAGAATTCCCAATGGTAAATACGTGGAAAATTTAAATGGCAATCTCTGTAAATTAAAAATTTAGGGTAATATAAAATAAAAATTTATAATTCTGATCTAATGTTAAAGCCAACTAAAAATTCTAGTCATCAATACTAGGTTTCCATGGTAAGTACTACAAAATAATTGGCAATATTTTAGGTCCTCTTACACATTTGTTAAAGAATCCAGGCCTTTGAAAATATCTTTTGGGAGTGTCTGAAGATTGTTGTTTGCGAGACTCCTGGAAAAAAAGAAGAGTGATATAAACTGAAGTGATAAATTAAATAAATGCACTCAGTACCAAATCTTAGTTATGAGTTTCTTTTGTCGTTTTCAGTTTACTAAATTGCTTTCACTATAGTAGTACTTTTCAGTCTTCTGAGATGCTACTTAGATTGTTACTGTTGCATCTTCAATTTCTGACCTCTCCATTGCAATAGCCACTCAATATTTATGTAACACTTTATACTGGTTACAGGGAACAGTAACAATAAAAGCAACCAAAGGAGATGCCCAGACCCCACTCTTTTTACTTAGCCTAGAATGGGAGATACGCACGCCCAGATGTTGGGTCTGTGACTTCTCCAGTGGGAACTTAGTGAGCTGGTGACGCCATCATCTCCAGATCCCCCTCCTGACGCTGGGTCTGTGTCTTCTCCCTTCCTCCACCTCGCTTGCTGCAGAGCACAGCTAAACTTCAACCAAGAGCTAAGTACAATAGCTTTAAGCCTTCCCCGCCTGTCCTTTCTTCTCTCTAAAATACATATGTGATCTCTTTTTCTAGCTCTGCTCATTTTACCTCACAGAGAAGGCTTTCCTACAATCCCTACGCAATGTACCCTCTTGATCTTTTCTTCCTTCCTCCACTTGGTTCTTGCTCATCCCAGGAATTGCTCTCCCCGTCTTTGTTCCTCCACCAGTCACTAGAATGATTCTGGTCAAGGTTAACAAACAGGAAGCAATCTTATATACATATTAGAGAAACGCAGAATAACAAAGTGCTGATGCTATATGATCCAGAAAGAGCACTATGTACTAAAATTTTCTGTGTTTTGGCAAGCACATATTACATATTTTTCATAGGGTTTTTCAACATACAAAGAAAAACTAAANAAAAAAAAAAAAAAAAAAAAAAAAAAACCAGCTGATGCTGTTGGCCTCAAAAGCCTTATAAATCCTCTCAAAAGTCTAGTGTCTTCCATCTCCTCTAATTAAATATGAGCTTTCTCGAGTATAAATATTCAAGACTTAGAATTTTTTTTGTCTTCTTAAGACAGGGTTTTGCTAGGCAGATCAGGCTGGCCCTGAACTCACTTTGTAGCCCAGGCTGTCTCAAACACATAGTGATCCTGTCTGAGCCAAGCTCTGGGATTGTAGGTATGTGCTACCACACCTGGCCACTTATTTTTAGTTTCTCATTTTGTTTTGGGGTCTTTTAGAAATTACTACGAAGTGACCATGGAATGTAAGAATGGGAATAGGCTCCTGAAGTCTAATCTCACCGACAGCCAATTTTGTGAGGAAAGGTATAGCTTCGGAATCATTCTGGGCTGGGTTTAAACCCTGACTCGACCACCTTCTGGTTATGCGACTTTGGTTTTATAATTGTCCCGAGACTCAGCTTTCTTTATTTTGTAGATAGTGGTTCTTTTTTATGTAAGATTACTGGAAAAAAGAAATAAGATAATGCAGTGCCTAGTAGTGAACTGTTCTCAGTAAAGACTGCTGGGGGGAAGAAAGGAGAGGAGAGGGCTCCTGAGTGCACTATGTCCAGGAAACACTTAGAAAGCTGATCATATGAATGAATGGTGTTAATAAAATGCAGGTGAGATGATTTAATAGGGTATATTCACAATTCATCTGACTACTATTTAAAAAAAATCATCTCCATGGTGCTAAGGAACAATTAGGGGCCTTGTGCCTGCTAGCCGGTGCTCCACCACTGAGCCATGCTCGTGCATGCCTGGTGTTTGGATGGAGAGATTTTCTCATGCTTGGGCCAGTTCAGAGTCACTCCCAACATACATGGTTCAATCTAGTTTCTGGCACAATGTGTCCTGAAGTTCTCATGCCACCTCCTGCTAAGTAACCCCCGCCCCAATAAAGTGCAAGTGGCTGGAGGTTGGATTATAAGACAATGGGTGTACAAGAGTTGGGAGATGGGGAGAGAAGGGCAGGCAAGCCTCGTTGAGGAGGCATAATGTTTTTGGAGGCCTTCTTGCCATGGGGAGGCTCTCACTTGCGAGCCAGATGGCTGTGGGGGAGGGGAGAGGCAGCAGGAGCAATGCCAGAGAAAGAAATGGTGTTACGGGTTTACTGTACTCAGTGCTAACCCTTTGCTACTCCACTGCCACAAAGATGGTGAAACACTGATTCACAACAGGCTGCTTTTTTTGGCGGAACCAGGGATTGAACTCAGGCCCTTGCACTTGCCAGGGAAGTGCTTATTCCACTGAGCCATCTCCCCGACCCCCATGGGCTGCTTTAAAGAGGATAGGAGAGGGTTTCCTCTTTAGGTTTAGGGACATCTAGATTGGTAAAAGAAGCAGGAAGAAGAGGAAGGAAGACCCAGAAATGGGAGGATGGCTTCTAGACACCACAGACTCAGGAGGTGCAGTTCAGACAGCTTCCCTGGGTCTCTGAAGGATCCCGTGATGGAGGTCTCATGATGAACAGCAAGCCAGCAGAGGGTGGCGGGCAGAGAAGGATTTAGGGAAGCCAGGCTGGTGAAGACTGGAAATCTTTCTGCAGAATAATTTATATCAGAAGCTCTGATATAAAGCTACTTTCTAGTTCTGGCTGGCGGTGGGGTTGAAGAATGCGTTAGACATGGCGGGGACTCAGCAGAACCTGCAAGCTTTCCTAGCTGTGGCCAGTTAAGAGTTTAGCAGTTCACAAGCGAAGGAAGAGAGATTGGAAATATTTACAGCTCATCTAGTAAGTTGGGAAAGTTATTTGATTCAGCATTGTCTATACCTGCAAAGAACTGAAAACAGTCTTCATTTCCATTAAGAAGAGAGGGCTCAAATAAATGATAATTTATACTTAATGTGAAATATTTTGTCAAATTTTAAAAAATAAAATAGCTCTGTACAATTTAACATGAAATGATGCTCAAGTGAGCTGAAACGTGGAGAATAGCATGTAGAATGTAATTCCCTGGAAAGAAAGGACACATGTCTACAGATGCACAAGGAAACGCTGAGGATGAGGTGTGGCAACAGGTGGTCGAGGCTATGTCCTGGAGTGGGTCTACTGCAGTCACTCATTTTGCTAGGGAAGTGGCTGGATTATAAGAATTTTTAAAAATTAGTGAGCATATATTATTATTATATTTTATTTTTGTTTTTAATCATTTAGTTATTTGTTTGGTACAGGGTCTTGCTATGCGGGTTGGACGTGTAGTGATCTTCCTGTCTCAGCCTCTTCAGTTCTGGGATTACAGGTGTGCAACAACATGCCTGGGCTTGGTGGCTGTCACAGTGGTGTGGCATGCGATACTGGGGAATCAAACCCAGGTTGTTGTGCTTGCCAGGCAGGCATTTAGACCGCCAAACTATCTCCCTTGCCCTATATTATTATCATTGGAAGAAACAGAATGACATTTAACTTTTCAAAAAGGCCACATTGCTTAGTAGGTGTATGGTGAGGATTCGGTCACTCCAAATAATTCTAAATCAATCCCTTGGCTGTGTTCGTCAGGCTCCAAAGCTACACGGGTCAGGCGAACGTCTTTCATGAGGTCTTCTGCAGGATGGAGCTAGCTGTTTCCTCCAAAATTCCCACATGGTTCAGGCTTTCATTTTCTGGGAGGTTGGGGACCACAGTCAGGCCTGGCTTGGAGCCTGTGCTATGGGTTCTCTGCTCGGTTAAAGCCAGTGTTGAGGAAGGACTGGAACCTTGAGAAAGCTCCACAGGCTTTGAGGCTTTCTGGGGATTCTCTTGAGCAGAAGGATGCTGAGGGCACCAGGCCTGGGTTGCTGGGAAGAAAGAGGCTCCATTGTGGTGCTCAGCATTTGGCTGCTATGCATAAAGGGCAAAGAAAACGAAATCTGGTCCCCTCTTGGGTGATCTGGCATCTAGACATACAAAGACAGCTCTATTCAGATTAAGATTGGAGTTATTTGGCGATTGATTGTTGATGTTCTTTGCTATTTCAGATTCTACTTTTCCCTTGAATTTTGCTACTAGAAAGCAAAATAATCAGGTTAAGTTTTGTTAGTTTTGTCCTTCCTGCCATCTCTCTTCTAGCTTCACAGAGCAAAGACTTAGTATTATTACTCCCTTTCCTTAATAGAAGCACTATTTGAAATATGTGATAGATACTTTGTAAAACAAGTTGTAGCTGTAGTTCCCCACATCATTTAGTTCATTAGTATCATTCAGGTTTCTGTTTTGACACCTTCAAATCTAAGATTCATTGATTTGATAACATAGGGTGACCAAGGGCAGGGAGGGGTTCAAGAGAACATTTTTTCACTGCTTTTTTTTTGGGGGGTGATTCTGCTATGAGTTTGGCATAGATGTTTCTCTTTCCTCTGTATTCTCAAGACCCAACATTGTGACTGGACCAGAGTCAGCCCTTGGTAGGTATACCTTTTAAACAAATGAATGAAAGAGGCAGCCTGGAGTGGATGTGGAGAAGAGGACCAATCTAGGCACAGGAAAGAGCAGGGAGTGTTTCTCTCAGGCTCCTGTGCCAAGACACTGAGTAGGGCAGAGCATGCAAAGCCTTGTGAATTTTACCCTTGCCAGCCACCACCTCATGTAGGCCTGCTCTCACACATGATCTCTCTTTCCTCAGCCCCACTATGGTGATTATTCCAGGGTGACATGGTAGCTTTAGAGAATGTAACTTTACTTCCAAGTCTACTTGAGAAATATTCTTTAAAACATCCAGTCTATTGTCCAACTGAAACTAGTTGAGTAGGAGTAAGCATTTTTGCTGCCTTTCTGAACAAGAGTGGACTGCTATTCTTTTCTGACAGAAATGATGACCATTCCCTNCACTTTGGCATCATGATCTTACTTGAGGAAATCTCTAATCATGGCTGTAGAACTTACTGGAAAGTCTTCTCTGTAAGGTAGACCAGACTGGCTCAGCCAGCAAACTTGTTTTAGGGCCGTGGGGCTCTACTGCTAAGAAAGCAACACTCACAGCCATCTGGGGATGCTCCCAGAGCCCCTGCAGTGCAGACTCTCAGCTTGAGCTTGTGTCTTCCTGAACCTCCAGTACAGTTATTTGATTTCATGTGGAATGTTTGGAGGGCATGTGCACACGGCAGCATGGAGAATTCCAGCCCAGGGCCGGTGGTTAAGCACCGAGGGCCAGCGTCTTCTTCTGGGATGGTGCTTACTGTATGCCTGGCTCTGCTCTAAATGTTTCACAGATACTGACTCTTGAATCTCAAACCAGCCTTTGGAGCTGGGTACCACCACGCACCATGCTACTCCTCACTCTCACTTCACAGGTCATCACCCCATTTCACACATGAGCAACGCAATGCTCAGTAGGCCTGCCCAAGGTCCCCAGGGCGTCTGGTGGTGGGGGTCCCTCCTCAGCTACTACAGCATGCTGCCTCTTTGTGTACACATCAATATGAAGGCTAAAACAAAGATGCCCTGCCTGACCGTGTGGGGCCACAAAGCGTCCGGAATCTGGGGACTGCCACCTACACCCTTTGTACGTGTACAAGGCTGAGCAGCCAGTAGTTCTTTCTCAACATATGTGGATTGATGACATCCACATATATCTAAATATATCTTTTTACACTCATTCAAATAACCCTGGCTCCACCAGGTCATAACTACAATGACACTTAAGAGGCACCCAAGGGACAAAAAACTCAATGAGCATTAATAGCAATCAATAATGATGTTTAGAGATTTCATTATCATTGTCCACAAACTAATTCTAATTCATTTTTTCATGACTATGAAAAATAATACATCCTCATCAGAAAAATTCAGATCCTGCTGACATGCACAAACCATTCAAAGATTAAACTTAAACATAGATGTGGTCAGTCCCCATGAACTCATGAAGAAAGCTAGCTCCCGGTGCCATAAGTTAGAGGAACTAAGAGGAGGAAAACTTAATTTGCCAATGGTATTCGGAAGTGGGGTCCCTAGAAAATGAGTTAGAGAAGGTCAAAAGTGCTTGAATCCTGGTGGCTTTGTAAAAGGAGAGGCAGTGGCAAGACATGGGTAGCATAGATATGCGTGCTCTCAGCATCTCCCCCAGGATGCTAGATGCCACCTCAAGACTGTGCCGCAGGAAGGCCATCGCTGGATTCGAGCCAGTGCCAGTGCCGTGCTCTTGGAAGTCCTAAAACGGGGTGGTAAATAAATCTCTTTTCCTTACAAAGGTTAGCATTGTTCAGGTATTTCATTATAGTAACAAAAATCTAACTAATATAAATGTATAATATTAGGACAGGAATTCAGAAAAAAAAACTAATTGAGATTTAGTCCCAGGAATTGACAGGTTTTGTAGGGAGGTAACTATAAGGAGCTCACTCTTCTTTTCGAAGGGGTAATTAGCAAGGCAGAGGATCTTGCTGGTCTCTCTCTCTCTCTCTCTCTCTCT
>NDGN011524729.1:11719-24011 GCA_002564285.1 Tympanoctomys barrerae
TCTCTCTCTCTCTCTCTCTCTGTCTGTCTGTCTGTCTGTCTGTCTCTCTCTCTCTCTCTCTCTGTCTCTGTCTCTGCCTGTCTGTCTGTCTGTCTGTCTGTCTGTCTCCCTTCCATCTCTATCACTGGTGGTAAACACATGGCCCATGCGCTGCATGAGTACTGAGCTCTGTCTGTATTTATTATTATTATTATTAGTAGTAGTAGTAGTACCAGAGATCAAGATCTTGCATGTGACAGCAGGCACTTAAGCTGCTGGCCCAAGCCCCCTCTTTTGGCACCCAGGCCAAGCCCGGGACTGTCCCATCAGCCAAGCATTCAGAATTAACTGCAGTGTTGGCACTTTGGGATAAATGAGCTGGTTGTAGGCTGCAGCTTGGACGCTCAGCCTCTAAAAGGTTCGGCACTGCTGACATGGAGTAACTATCGGTTGTCCATAGTGTCTTTTTAGAAATAAGTCTAGAGTCCAGGCGTAGTGGCACATGCCTGTAATCCCAGTGCTGAGAAGGCTGAAAATAGGAGGATCACTACAAGTTTGAGCTGTGTGGAGACCCTGCACAAACTACAGAGAAAGAAAGAAAAACCTAAAAAAAAAAAAAGTGTATTGAACTAGCTGTAGTGGGAATGAGACAGTGCGTGTTTCCTCAGGCGTGGCCCACGCTTATCTAACTGCTCCCTGGGCTTCTCAGGATATCCTTAATGTTGGGTCAGAGTGGAACCCAGTTAGAGCTCACAGTGTGCATCTAGTCACAACTGCCTGCACCTGGAGACTGGGAACAGCAGGAGGACCCCGTCTACAGGACCTCTTTTCCTCTGGTCACACCCCATGGAAGAATCCAGTCAGAGGTTTCTAGTCCTGCTGTGACAGACGTGGTGGGGATGTCAGAAGGAGATGCGAGCCTTGGGAAGCTGGTGACAGATGAGCGGTTGGCAGGCCACTTAAACTCAGAGCAGACCTCGGTGTTCTCATTCCTCAGCGAGGTGATGCTCCAGCTCTTGTCTTCAGCAAGGTTGCTAGGAGACTCTAAGGAGGTCAAGAATATGAAATGGCCTCGCAAACTCCAACCAGAACACGCAGGTTGAGGGTGCAATGTTAACTCCTTGCTGCTTAAATGTTCGCCTTTCTATCAGAGAGAATGCTCAGAAGTGGAGAAACGTGGCTGCGAAGTAAAAAATCTTAAAGAGAAAGCCAGCAGCTTAAGTAGCTGCACCTATTTAAGTAGCAAAAAATGAACTTGTACTGAGCAGGCAAAGGGACATTTGGATTTCAGATGAGATCAGATGGATTTGGGGTGGTATGGCTGCAAACGACATTTGGATTTCAAATGCTGCCTGCTTTCTCCTTATAAGGAAGAGAAGAAGAAAATATACCTTGAAAAACAGCCTAATTAGAATAAAATGTTGAATCAAAGGCACTCAGTAAGAAAGTATTTAATTTCTTCTGCTAGAACAATGACAGTGAGCTCTTTAGAGACCAGTGCCCAAACTGCTACCCAAAACTCATTTATTGCAAAGTGACAACGCAGCAGTCAAATCTGAATATGGAGATTCAGCATAGTAAAAACAACTCGTACTGTAGCAGAAAATGCCTCCCCCCAGTATAGTGCCTCTATACTTAGTATGATAGTTACCAGGTGATACTTCCTGCTCCAGATGTAGTTGCTCCTGTTTCTTAGAAACTGCCGGCCACTGTGATGCACAGCTGGTCACTGGCATGCACACTGTATAAACCAGTCCCAGCTGCCAAGCCATTCTGCCTCTGCTTCCTGCCTGCCTTTCCCGTAGAAGCCCTAGACCACCGGAGATCAGGGTCTGATATTCAGGGAATGATCCCGATCAGAGCCCAGTGATGTAAATAAATCTGCCTCCAAATCCTGGATGTTGCTTTGGTGCTGCTGCTTGCGGTTCCATCAGGTACACTGGGCGGGAAGACCAACCATGCTGGCCTTTTTGGTCACTGATCAAGGTCCTTGCAGATGACGTAAGAACGTTTCTAAGTCCCAAGGGGAAGGTGCGCCCTGGAGATCACTCGTGTCCTCTTGGAGGCCTGGAGAAGGATTTCTGGCTCCCCCTTGAGCAGCGCACTTCAGATCCCAGAGGGAGAAGTGTGAAATCTGTCCATCTGTCTGCCTGCCTGGTTTCAGTAAAACCCTGGGGGCGCTGGTGGTGAGTCTGTCAGCTCTGCTCAGTTGGAGCAGAAGAACTTGGGCACGTCTTGTTAGTTAAGGCCAAGTCTGGGAAGCGGGTTGGAGTGGGGAATGTCTGAGCGCCTGCTGAATGAATGTGGGAGCGAGGGATGCTGACCGTGTGGGCAGTTGGCCCACTGAGCCTGCAAAGCACTGGCTGCAGTGGCTGCTTGGGCCCTCCACTGTGGTTCTGTGGCAACTGACATGTGGCATATGGAGACTTGCACCCTGCTCAGCTAAGTTGCCCCAAGTCCCTGGGAAGGACATGGCCAGGTGGGCATCTCAATGGTCTCTCTGAGGGGCACCCACCCACCCTTTGTCCGTTGTACCATCATATAAGAGTATACAATATACACCTTATGGAGATAGAATGGTGGAGCTAATTGGTTAAAACCCATAGTCCCTGACTGCGGGAAAAGGACTTTTACAGAGTTAAAATGAAATCAAACTGCTCCCTGCACCTCAAAGGAAAAACAAAGAGAAAAGTCCATTCTTTCTGAGAATTCTGCCTGGGCACCCTCACTCACTGCTGCAGCTGCTGTCAACACTGATAGCTTTACTCCCTGCTCCCGACTCATCTGCTTCCATCCAGTTGGACTGGTCCCAGATGCCACTGCTTGCATTTGGCCACAGAGACTCTCCTTCCAGAGCCTTCTGTTCACAGGCTCATCCTGCTCAGATGACGTCATCTAATGCCCACCTGGGATGACTGTCAACCATTCCTTCTGAGTTCCACATTTTGACTGAAGAGAAATTAAACTGTCAGCCCCAACAAATGAGTTGCATCCTGTTGGGACCTGGACAGATAGGACAGACAGAGCTCTATCAAATTGGGCCCCTGAAAACCCATGGTCATTACAATAGCTGGGGGCAAACCTGTGACTTTCCTGGAAAACTACGCAACAGAACTCTCTGTCTTCAAAAGTTCTCTCTGTCAAAGAGTTACCATTGCTGGGGCAAATGGCACTCTTGCCTCTCACCCCTTCTGTCGGATACAGACTTACAGCCTGGGATGACATCTCCTTAGCACCAAGACAGTCAGTCTCACTCTTGTTTATTTTTAAATTTAGTTTAATTTAATTTTTTTGTGGTTCTGGGGATTGAACTCAGGACCTTGTGCTTGCCAAGGCACTTATGCCACTGAGCTATCTTCCCAGCCTCCTCACCCTTGCCTAACCATGCACTTTCAACTGACTGTTCCTTGAGAGGGAGATGATGCCTGCATCAGCCTGCTGCAGAGAGCTGTAATCCTGGAGTTCTGAAAACTTTCCTTCCAGAGAGAGATAGAGACTAAAAACTCACCTCTGGGCCTGGCCACCAACCATGCCACCTCATCTTGACCCCCTTCACTGTCAGATGTCACAGAAAACACAAATAGACATCAAGCCACATGCCAGCCAGATAGATTGTTAATCACGTTGGGCAAGATCTCCATGCTGTCAGCAACACAGAAAAGATGCCTCCGGCTGCTCATGAGTTGCTCCCATGAGCCCCTTCAACTAGGAAAGTCCTGAGGTAAAAAGCCTGCTCACTTGGACTCAGTCGCCTCAAGGGATTAAAAGCACTTCCACCTTGGCTCCACAACTGTGTCCCGCACGAGAAAGCCATCCTAGAATCAGACCCGCAGGTGCAAACAGGCTATTGTCTCCCTAGTGTAAGAACCTGAATGAGAAGATGGAATGTGAAGGGTACGGTAGACACTGGGAAAAGGGAATGAACTTATTCAAAAGGAAAGAGCTACTGAGTTGAGCAGAAGGACAGGAGAGGGAGTGGGGGAAGAGCTACATCTATGTATGTAAGCAGGAAGGTTTGGACCACTGTACCGTGCATTTCTGCTGGTCTATGGAAAGGAACAGATAATGCTTCACTTGTTTTGTCTCCTTTTTTCAATTGTTTTTCCTCTTAATTTCTTATATATTTATTACTTTTGTTCTTTCTTCTAATTTTATATGCATATATCTGGTAATATGAACATCTGATTTGAAGACAACACTGCATTACACAAATACTGTGAAATTCATATTACTTTAAGTGAAATTCTGTATCACTTGTACTTTTTCTGCTTTCATACTGTTTGTACTCTCTTTGTAAAAGAAAAAGAAAAAGAAAAGAAAGCCATCTTGGTCTTCAAAACAAACCGGGGAGATGGCTCAGTGGAATAAGTGCTTCCCTGGCAAGCTCAAAGACCTGAATTCAATCCCTGGTTCCGCAAAAAACAAACAAACAAAAAAACCACCAGTACCACCACTACCACCAAAAAACCCCGACAAGGCCATCTGAGAGGCATTCAGATTCAGCCCAAGCCAAAAATGCTTTCTTCTGTTTCTGTTCTGTCTCAGGACGCTGAGTGTCACCTGCTTCCTGCTTCTGTTCATCAACCCCAAGCTACTTAGCCAGCTGCAACGTCGCCACCACATAACTCTGTCTCCGGCACCACAGTCTTCTGCTCATACTGAAGAGCACAGTCATATTTTAGATGTGGCCCACGCCTGGTTAGAGTAGAGAGCCCCTGCCACTGCTGTTGATACTTGGGTGAGCATAGTCCTCCTCCTGAGCATGTCCACTGAGGGACAGAGGGTCATGAACCTTAGCTCAGTACCCACTGCTCTCCTAGCAGACCCCAGAGAGGGAGGCAAGAGGCCCATAAACGTGTCTAAAGTTCCTGAAGTTACCCACTGGAGCCCCCACTGAAAAGAAATTCTTCCAAAGCAGATCCTGCAAACTGATGGACATTTTATTCCTGTACGTTCTTGAGTGGCCTACACCCCTCCTGGGACTTGACCAGCCTCTCTCACACTCAAATCCACTGCTCACACTTGACATTGACTCTGTCTCTACTCTGGCAGGAAGAGTAGCACCTACATTGGCCTGAAGTAACTGATAGTCATAATCCTGGAATTCTGAGAGATTTGTTTCCATAAGAGTGGACAGAGCACCATCCCTAGGGCTTGCTGTCACTCATGCCCCTTTGGTAATCAAGCTCTGTGCCAAGGTGGCGCATACCTGCAACGCACAGCACACCTGTCCTGCCTGTAAAGCCAGCTGAAGCTCTCCAAGCTGCCAATGTTGCAGGGATTGCCCTCTGTGCAATCAAAACTGAATCAATATGTGACAGCAATGTCACAAGAAAGAAACTCTGTAATTTTCTTGGAGGGGCTGGCTTCACATGCTTTCTCAGTCTGGAAGTTCATGGGACCATCCGACAGCCTCTAGGGGCTGCTTTCCCCCTTTGCTTCTATGCTATAACAGCCCCTGTTCTGGTCAAGAAAGCTGACAAACTCACCTTAGGCTGAGACCTAACTGTCCAGGTACCACATGCTGTACCGGGATGAATGGGACCCCTGCTAGATGCAGAGTAAACCCTGTTTATGGATGGAAGTAGCTCTGTTAGGAATAAAGTCTGACAGGCCAGAAATGCTGTTGTCACCTTGGACAGAACCATCTTGACCAAAGCTCTACTGCAGGGGTGACCTGCACAGCCAACTGCTTCCTGCTGATGTTTGGAAACCTGCCACTAATGATGCAAAATACTCTGAGCCAGAAGCCGGCGCTCCTTCAAGGGATCGAGCTGACTAAAAATGCAGTATTCCCAGAAGATCAGAACCAGACCTGCCCCATTGTTTGTTCTTTAGGCTCCAAGCTGTCCCACGGGCACCCATACCACTGCAGCCAACTCAGGCACCAGTGTCTGTGGTACTGGCCCTGACCTCCCATTCCCTACCCATACTGGGAAGAAGTTTATTGGGTCCTGTGGTAAAAAGGTTATTCCAGATATGGCCTACCATTAATTACTGGCAGTGACAGTGGGCCTGAATTTATGAGAGGTAGTTCAAAAAAAGGTTAAATTAAAAATACATATAACTAGCAACCAGTCAAAAGGCCAGCTCTATCTGTAGACACTCCTGCACACACCTACAACCCAGTTAGGTATTACCTATGCTACAAGGTTCAGAGGTCCAGCCTCAGAGCTGCTGAAAAATGGACCTGGACAGCTCCTCTGAGGCTCACTCTGCAGAGACAGGGCATGCGCAGATGAAGCCTGAGGACCTTGCTCATGCTACTGCTCTCTACCTGCTCCCATGGACTTTGGTGTCTTTTCAGGCTACTCGCCCCAGCGATTGCTTCCTTTCCCCACCGCTAGCTGTGGTTTTGTTCATTCACCTAGATTCTGCTTGCCTCAGTCCTTGCTTCCCTGGTCCCTGCCGGCTGTCCTTTCTCCCCACATCCCTTAAACTGTATGGACCATTGCCCCCAAGAGAATAGAACAATCAATCAACATCTTTTGTCTTAAAAGAAAAACAACACAACACGTGTGCCATGTGTTTGTGACCACTGAGCTAGAGTGAGATCCTTTAGCACAGGCCTAGATTTATCATCTTTATGGATCCTACTCTTTGTAAACCGAAAACCTCATCCTAAAGACTATGTAGAACAAGCCATATGCCACTACCATTTTTGTAGATCGAAATAGTCTCTTATGAATCAACCTCATCTGGGGCAGGCCATAATGCAGGAGACTGAAGGATCATATTTATATTCAGTGAATGTTTCCCCACAATTCCTCTCCACCTCCAGCTCTGGCTTAGGCAGGTGACACTTTCCTTTTCCTTTATCTTCACACTTTTCTTCATAACTCATTATTTTAACTTGAGCTTAGAAGTTTCTAAATAATAAGCACATGCCAAGTCATTTTTCTCTTTTTATAGACTCTGTACCACTGTAGAAGAGGTTTCATTTTGAACCAAATTTAAATTCCATTGTATATGATGATTGTAGTATAGTTAAGTAAAACCAGAGTTCTTCCTCATGGTATTAGACAGATTTTTTCTTTCTCCTGCTCCCTGCCTACCTATATTCTCCCTTTCTTCCTGGTGGGTTAGGAAGACTATAGAAAGAATATAGAACTTCCCATGCTGTGCAGAGAAGTTCCAAGCTGCTATGCTGGATTGGAGAGGACCTGTATAAAAATGGACATGATAGTGCCATAGCAGAGATCCCAGAGATCCTAGGTTGATGGACACTGGGCCTTGGACCATTTTGCAATTCACCGTGATGCTGAGCATGGGACAGAGGCTATGTTGAATGGCATTTATGTGACTCGAGTGGATTTCAACCTGAGCTCATGAATTTCCATTTCTTCATCCATATATTTGTTTCTTTAATATTTTATTTCTTATAATTAAGTTTATTGGTATAATTTAGATATATGTAGTGATGACATTTATCATAGGGAAATTGTATCCATCTACGATATAGCTTAGTTCCTGTTTTCCCCCAATCCCCTCCTCTCTCTTCAACTCTTCTTCTCCTCCTTATTTACAAAGCTTTGTTTCCATTTTATCTTTTTAAAAATTGTTGCCTGAAAAATGAAGCCGGGTAGTATTGGGCTCCGTGATAAAATTGTGCTACATCTATTCTGTTACGCAGCCACCTTTGCAGCATGTTTTATCATCCATATAAAGGCAACATTGCAAATGCTGTGTGTGGCTGCTATTCTACACAGCCTTGCAAGATGTGGCTTTACCAGGTGAATGTGGCCATCAGCTCCCTCTCTATGCTGTACACCAAGTAGCAGAAGAGAAGGAAGCCTGTAAGGCAGCGGGGTGACAGCACAGACACAGCACAACGTGGGCTCGAGGGCAGGCGGCGCGGCCTGCTTTCCTCTTGGCTGTGTCCAGGTGCACTGGCAACAAGGACAGTGATGGAGCAGACTAGGGTTGACAGAGTGGTTATGACAGTTAGACGCCCCGCATCTTTATCTAACAATAATGAGATCAATATCCCACACTTGAGAAATAGTGATAAGCAGGGCAGTGGAGTATTGAGTCAGTGTCTTTACATATGAGCAGGTCATTAGTTATATGTCCCTTTCTAGATTTTTCTTTCATCATGGAGATTGTTGGCTCTACTTGGCAGAAGCATTGAGGTGACTAAGCGAAAGTTGATGTAAAGCATAATGGTCAACACAATAGGGGTTAGTGTCTTTTCTAGTTTCCTTAAATTGTGCGTGTGCATGTGTGTATGTGTGTGTGTGTATGTGGTGTGTGTGGCTACAGCAGGGGGAAGAAGCAAGTTGTATAGTTGACATTGTTCAGTTTCTCAGCCCTCCCCTTCCGACGCTTTAGGCGAGGTGATTCTGGCTGCGAGACACCGTCCCCTGCGCTGCTGAATACTTGGGAGCAGTGCTGCCCTCCACTCTGAGATGCCAGTTATGTCCCCACGTCGGGACAAGCAAGTATGTCCCTAGATATTGCTAAGCGTGCGCTGGGAGACAAAATCTCCTCCCTGTTAAAAATGGACTACTATAGCTCTGGTCATCCACTGAATAATTAAATATTTCACAAAAAACAAATTGTTCAGGGACTAGGTAGACATTGTTTATGGCTATATCAGGTTTAAATGTTATATAAAGTCAAGGCTTATCCAGAAAAAAAGCTAATATTAAATTAAAGTACATAGCCAACCCATAATCACCCATGAAGTAAGTAACGATGTAGGTAATAAAATCGTTATTTCAGGCATGCCAATTCTCTGCATTAGATTGCTTTTCTAATTATGGATGCTTTAGGCTAAAAATAGTAACAGTAATCAATTTTCTGAACACATGCTGACAGATGGCAGAGCGCAAAGGCAAGAGTGCGTGAAGAGAAATCATCGGAGCTCTTACATTTTCACGGGCGCTCATAAAACCGGCGCTTCAACCACACACACTCAGCTCGCATCGTCTGCTGGCACACTTGAGAGGTGGTAGCAACTTTCATACTTACAGGTGAATTAAAGACTTTAGTCCCCGGAAAGTATGTCTTGAAATGGACTTGATGTTGTTGTTTTCTATGAATCTGCAATAGGTCATAATACTTTGGTGAGACAGCCGCCGGGAACCTGAGAGTACTTGTCCTGAAGCATCATGTAAAAAATGGCATTTTACTTACAGATACTCTAGGTGTGGAAGACCAATAAAGGCATCATCACTGATCACATCAAAGGAGTTTGATGTGAATAACCTGCCCAGAAAAAGTACACAATGAAAATTCTCACAATGGCAGATTGTCAAGCTTTGCTGCTGTTATCTTTCAGAGAAACAAGTTGGGGCCTTACACAGAGGAATATCGGCAAGCCTGTCTTCTGCAGCGCTGTCCTGCAGACCCTCTCTGCAGCTTTTCTTGCTCCTAATCACTTTCTCACCAACACCGACGCTGCCTCGCGCCCCATTCCTCCCTGTGATGGCTGCCACCTGCCTTCGGAGACGCAGCCAGGCAGGCCGACGGCAGACACACCCAGTCCAACCCTGGTGTGTTTCCCCAACAGCCACTAACACACTTTGCTCGCCTCGGAACTCTCTGGAACATTCTGGTGGATTAATCAAATATTGCTTTGGGATTTTGATCTTAAGAAATGTACAGAAATGCAGCCGTGTGCCCAGTTGTGCTGTATTATCTCAGACAGTTCACCCAGCCTGGCTTGACGAACACGGACAACGTGAAGATGGACCTGAGGCTCAGGGAGAATCTTAGGCCACTTATTACTAGATCGCTGAAAGAAACACTTTCACCTGGATACATTTACTCACAATTTCAGAATCCACAGGGATCTGTTTTGAAATTTCTGATGAAAAGACATCAGTCAGTTGTTTCTACACCCTGTTAAAGTCTTAGGGGAATTTTCTGGTTTTCTGAATGAAAGGCTTGAAGAAATACTGCTAAATCAAATAATAGAATTGTGTATTATATGATAATAAAAAATTATAATAGTAGACACCACTTTTTTTTTCCAGAACCGGAGACTGAACTCAGACCCTTGAGCTTGCCAGGGAAGCACTTATTCTACTGAGCCATCTCCCCAACCCCCCAAAACAATAATTGTCACTAAAAGCTTGTAATTTTTACTTTTAGCATTTAAGGATTAAAAATAATTATCACTAACTTGCTAAGTGACTTCATCTTTGAGCTTGATAACTAAGGGGATTAAAACTAGGCAAGCCCACTTTCTAACATTTATGAGTATTTTTTTGATATCTGGGATTGCCTCAGGATACTAAGAGGAGGAGGATGACAGGGCGCAAGAGAAGAAGTAGGCATCAGTTGTTAATTTTTGACACACGAGAGGACATGAGGGTGAGTGCTGCTGTTATCTCTACTTTTATACTCATTCCAATTTTTTTCCACAGAAATGGGGATGGAAAGACGAACCAACAGCCATCCCTGGAGCGACGCTGGAGTCTCTCCTCATCACTTTGTCCTCTAATGTCGCAGCTTTTTACTCTAGCAGTTCACTAGACTCTGAAAAGCCAGTATTAATGAACCAGAGGCATATTAGACCCTATAGCAATTAAAACAAAATTAAGGGTTTATGACTTTTGCTACAACTTTGGTTAAGCTATTTCCTCCTGCCTTATGCTTCTGGAAAACAATAGGATGCTCAGCTTTACTCCAAGATAAGCTAACACCGAAGGCCTCTGTAGGCTCCAGATTTTCCTTTCGTACTGCATAGCCAGCATCATAGATGAACAGACTTCAATAAGGGATAAACTGGTATGTAGAAGTACCTCCATGCTCAAAGACTTACAGACTCCTATATCTGACTAGAGATTTCTGAAGAAATAGCTTTCATTGCTAGTGTTCTTTATGGGAAGTCAGATGAAAGATGAAGTAGGAAATAGATATTAATGGGCATAATCTGGCCATGCACGTCAAAGAAGTAAAAGAAAGAATTTCTGCTGGAATTTTGCCTATTTGTTCACTGCTTATGTCTAGCACAGTGCCTGCCCCAGGGTGGATGCTGAACAAATATTTGCTGAACAAAGAGGGATCACGTTACATTAAATTCCCATTGTTACTAGCTTACTAGGCAGCATCTGAGGGCCCAAGTTACCTGATTCGAAACAGTGAGGTGGGCTAAGACGGAGCCCATTTTGGGTATGTAGGAAAATGGAGCGGGCAGCAGAGGAGCTGATGGAAGGCTGAGCTGGGTCATGTTAGGTAAAAAGCGTGTAGGGAACACACAGCAGAAAGGGGACGAGCCTCGCCTGGGCAGTGGCGGAGGGCAGGCGTGAAGAGATGCCTCGCTGTGCGCGAGTCCTGAGCCAGTGCTGCTCAGTCGTGGCTGTGCATGCGACCACCCAGGGAGCTACAGATTCCAGCTGACGCCAAGGAATCGCCCTGAAGCCTCTGGTTCAATTCTGTACCTGGAGCGGCGCATGGCTGAGCTCGCTGGGTAGCACAGCCACAGTGCAAGCGCGTGTCGCACACTTCAGGGCGGTCACAGTATCCTCCTTTTCCTACGGCAGCCTCTGCTCATTGCAGTCTGATTGCTGTGGGACGTGGAGGAGCTGTGGATCTCCTGCCTCCCATAGTTATAGGTAGCAAGAGCTGCCATAATTATTAGTTGAGTGTTACAGCTATCGTCACAACAGTAGTGTTATGGAGGGCTTACCAAGTGCGGGCTCACCAAACTTGCTGAAAGATATTCTATGTTTATAGAGAAGGCACATGGAATTTGTCATCTACCCTGGTTCTATGGGAACATCGGGGGTTCTGCCACTTCCTCTCAGGGACAGAAAAAGCCAAGTATTGTCCTTTATAATTTGGAGATCACAGGGGCCAGGGAGATAGCTCAGTGGAATAAGCACTTGCCTGGAAAGAACAAGGTCCTAAATCCAATCTCTGGTACCACCAAACAAAAAAAGAATTTAGAGATAGATCACTTCTTGGCCTTTTGGCTAAGATCAAAAGAGTTTAGAGATAGACACAGGGATGTGCTTTGACCTATTTGTATCTCCCACGCACTAGGCCTGCACATTTTTATTTATTTGGTACAGGGTCTTGCTACATAGGTCAGACTTGTGGTGATCCTCCTATCTCAGCCTCCCCAGCGCTGGGATTACAGGCGTAATCCCATGCCCGGTTTTGGTGGCCGGCACAAACTGGCACAGCATGTGGTATCTGGGTCAAACCAGGGTCCATGCGCTAGCCAGGCAGGTGCTTAGACTGCTGAGCTGTCTCCTCAGCCTGAGCTGTGCACTTGTGAATTCAGTAAGAAAGCCTTGGGGCCGGGGAGATGACTCAGTAGAATAAGCGCTTCCCTGGCAAGCGCAAGGGCCTGAGTTCA
>NDGN011524745.1:6512-24169 GCA_002564285.1 Tympanoctomys barrerae
GGGCTGAGCTGGCCACACACACACACACACACACACACAAATAAATAAAATTTAAAAAAAACTAACACTAATTCTGCTTGCCTATGACTTCAATCAGATACAAAAGGACTGATAATGAAAACAATAATATTACAAGTCTGTGGTAATCAAACTTGTAATAAAACAATTCATTCTTTTTCCTATGATTAAACAATGGACAAATGTCAAGGCATGACACTAAGCGACGCCTTGCCCCATGACCAAGTTACTGCTTCTTAAATGGCCTCCTCATGTCTGATATATTTAACAGCCCAAGAGAAATGTTTACATACCTGGAAACTGAAAAGCTGAGTTACAGCAATAAATTGACAAGTTTATAAAAAATACATACAATAGTTAAATATCTTTTCCAAAGAGTTAAATATCATTTCCAAGTGTTGAAGTGTTGTAACTATACTAGTGGAGAATGATATTTGTGGTTTACTTCAGACATATCTCTTGTAGAAAATTATTGTTATTGGAGAAAGCTAGTCCTTGGTTTCAATGCGCAAGTTCTCTTTTGGGCGCTTTATAACCTTCTACGTATGAAAGTCTTGAGAGACCTGGTGTCCACCTGACACGGGTGAGTAATCCTTATTAGTTTCTGGAGCCATTGTGAAGACTGTTTTTACCAGCTGAGGTAAAGGAAATTTATCAGACTGACTACTTTTTATCCATTATTCAATCAGTAGCTTTTTGAAAATAGCTTAGTTTTTCACTTAGTATTTGTTTGTGTATAACTTCGCTTCTACATAGTCTATGCAGATGAAAGTAAGAGCTGCAGAGAGGAGGTTTGGAGCTTATGATGTATAAAATTTCTCAAACGTACAAGAAAATATAATGCACTCAAAGTGTTTTCACCATATACACATATACTATGGATAAACAGCTAATATAATTAAATGTTTTAATGTGCTTTTCATAACTTTCAGGTTAGATCTGCAGGTTGTGGTATGTGAACACAGCACTTAGCAGGGATTTACATTTCTTTATCTTACTGTTCATACAATTCACTTTTTCACAGCTTTTCAACTGAGTATGTGTGAAATCTCTGGACACAAAGACCTACAGTTATAAAAGTAGATTTTCAAAAGGTATATTGTGTACACTTAAACTATGGGTATGCCCTTACACAGGTGTGCAGACGGTGAAGTGGAGATCTCCATGAGAATGTTGGTCATGCTAGACTTTAAGTATTAAAATTAAAGAATACTTTATAGAATATTTTTTTTCCTAAAAGGCCATCATGACATGTTTAATACTGAAATTGAAAAAATTTACAATGAAAAGTATAAGGCAACAATTTAGTCAAAAGAACTGAGAATTATCAATGAACTTCTGGGAAAAATATTAACTCACATATGTAAAAATGAACCTAAAGTTCAATAATAAGAGCATGCAAGTTAGAATCTATGATACTGGTCAAACAATCATTTAATTTCAAATTATGTACATTGATATAGAGAAGTGTAAGTTCAAACAGGTGATGAATATCAAAATTGGTGTATCTGTACACACATATTTATATGCATGTAAAATCCTCTTCTACATAATCTAGGAAAACAGCTCATTAAGTGCACCAAGATACACACAAGAACTTATAGAACATTTTCATTGATAGTTAGAAAAAAATAAATCAATAGGAGAGACAACAGATAGATACAAACCCATAAAGGAATTGTTCAGCAGGAAAATGTGTGAAATTTGGCTATATTCGTCAGTTGAATAAATTATGAGGATACTTATTATTGACTCACAAATAAGGATACAGAAGGATACACACACTATAAGTCCAATTTATAAGCCATAATGTACTTAAGTTATATTAATTAACTGATTTGAGATAAAGCACAACTCAGGCACACAGGGGATTTCAACCTTACTATTGTGTCGGGACACATAGTAGGCTCATAGTGCACAATAAATTTTTTTGTATCATTAAATGAGAAACTTCAAATACATGCACACATGCACTGCAAATATTTTATGTTTGACTTGTTGAAAAAATAGCCTAAATACTAGATGTAATATTTGTGGATTTGAGATCTATTTCTACTGATCTTATGTTTAACATAATTTACATAAAACAATAAAACTTTTCAATACTAAGTCAGTTCACTGTAAAAAGGCAAAATATATCTCCAGTTTGGTGGCGATCTATTGATATGGATACAATTAAAATTGCACTGACTTCAAATGACAATTAAATGTAAGGATTCTATTACAAATCAACAGCATTTTAGATTAATACATTTACACAGAAGTTCAAGGCAGATATGTTATTTTGAGTAATGGTACTTACTGTTTTATTTGTCTTTATAGCAAACTTTGAGAAGATAAAATAAGGTGCAAGTGTGTTAAGAGGACTATGCTGTTTAGTGTTACAGTAAATGTACCCTGCTCCACGTAATTCCAACCAAAGAAGGTATTTTTGAAAAGAACATTTAAGAACATATTAACTTTCAAAAATGGGGATTATAGTCAGTATGCTATATTGATCATTTATTTATAATTTTAATATATACATATTCTATTTATTTCAAAGAGTTTTCAACAAAATTTAATCACTCTAACTACACCCACCTACCAGTAATAAGTACCATTAAACAAAATTATACACACATTTCTTTTGAAAATATATTGTTCAGAAACTGTGAATTTTCAAGCTAGTATATTTTATTTTTTGTGGAACCGGGGATTGAGCTCAGGCCCTTGCGCTTGCCAAGGAAGCGCTTATTCCACTGAGCCATCTCCCCGGCCCCTTTCAAGCTAGTATATTTTGATAATTTATTTCTGCTTTATACCAAAAATGGATTTAAAATAGCATTATTGATTTTAAAATACAGTATTTCCATTTGTTGTCAAATTTTCACCACAGTAAAAGCATAGGTATTTCAAATACGGTTTGTGTTTAGACAGAGCAAATTATTTTAACACAATGATCGTATGAAATTTGATGTGATTATCAGTCTATGTATAAATGCCACACAAAAAAATCAAGGAACATTAGATTGCAATATTTCCAATTCACATTGAATTGTGCTTATTTTCTCTAGAAAAGAGTGCACAAAGACCTAACTCAAAGTTTTAACTCATTGTAACTGCTTAATCTTTAGCAGTGTTTCTGATAAACCACAGGAGTCATATGACCAAGTTTTCTTGTGTAGTTTTCAGTAGCGATGTAGAAGACTTAATTTGATTCTAAGCAAAATAAAGTTAGATAAACCCATTGTATGGATGCTAAATATGTATTATAATGTATTCTAAAATGAATAGAGTTGAGTGTCCATTAAAATCCTGCATTCAAAAATATTCAGTTACTGAGCTTTTATTATATTCTAGAATGTAAGCCAGACACTGGGACAGCTTTCTAAAAAGGTATGGCAGAAATCTTAAAGGACTGTAATTTAAATGTGTTTGAGGTAGAGTGAACAGTTTCCAGATAGTAGTGATTTTTTTACTAGCATACTTGTAGGGAAAGTAATGTTTAGCTTTATGAAAATGCAAACTGATTGGAGCTCAAAACACAAACATTTTAGTAACGTAAAGCTGAGAAAAGTTACCTTCAATTCTTTAGCGTCACCTATAAAGAGGAGATGGAAAATAATAAAGATTATAAGATGGCTACACTGGAAGTCAGGGCATGTGCTACCTTCTCTGGTCTCTGATTCTGACTTCTAAATTTTTGTGAATAATCATTTATATTCTGTGGGGCTTATTTTTCATTTATCTATTCATAAGATAAAGAAAATAGGTAAGGAATATTTCAACCAGCCTTTATGGGAGAAGTATATTCCAGTAAAATATTTGACAATTACTTCAATTTTTATTTAAAAATTTTTTTTTTAGTTTTACTTATTTATTTTTTGGCGGAACCAGCGATTGAACTCAAGCCCTTGCGCTTGCCAAGGAAGCGCTTATTCTACTGAGCCAACTCCCTGGCCCTAACTAATTCAATTTAAGAGAGTTAATTATTAAGCTTTTAACAATTATTTTGTTAAAAAACTAAAAATTGTACATAAATAAAAATAATATGTGAAATATAACTGTTTTAGTAGCTATGTTTTCTATCTGGTTAGATGGTCCCAACAACACCACTCAACATTACTACTTACAGCACATCACTCAAAGAACAACAATTTTTTTCATTTTTTTATTTTTATGTATTTGGTACAGGGTATCATAACACAGTTTGGGCTCATAGTGCTTCTCCTGTCTCGGCCTCCTTAGTGCTGGGATTACAGGAATTAGCCACCATGCTCAGTCTTGGTGATTTGCTCAGTACACCTGGGAGCAGGGCCAGAGACTGTGCAGCATGTGGTGCTGGGTATTGAACCCAGGTCCCTGTGCTTACCTAAGCAGGCACTTTGTCCACTGAGCTATCTCGCTGGTACCAATAATTATTTTTAAATCATTTTAAGTACTTTTGGATAGTTTTCACACATTTGGAAGCTGCTCTTTAAAGTATTTAGATACATAGATAGATAGATAGACACACACACACATACATAGAGACATATATTTTTGGAGGAAGAAAATGAAATACTAAATAGACTTTTTTGGGGGGGGCAGTACTGTGTATCAAACCCAGGACTTTGTACTTGCCAGGCAGGTCATTATGCTGCTGAACTATCTCCCCGGCCCTTAAATAGACAACATTATGAACCGATTACTTTGATGTGTCCATATCATATGAGATTTGTATATAGATATGATGAGATTAAATAATATATTGTTAGTACTTTTATAATATTTTATGAAAATTTAATTTAGATGTTTTCATAATTTGAGGATATAAAAGGGCAGTGGTTTTTCCAAAATACTGATTCATTTTCAGTGTTTGCTTTGTATTTCAGCCAACTTGAAGATGATTTCTCTGAAAATTTCTTTACTTAAATAGAGACAGATGTAAAAAAATGATGATGACTTTGTTTGACAGTGCTTTTCTAAAACATGCCACACTTACTGGCATCAAATTGATTCACTGCAGTTGTAAAAACAATCCATACCACAGTTATAATGTTCATCAAATAATATCCTACCTTAAATTTAATACATGACTTAATATTATTTAAGTTAATTTTAAGGCACTAATTTCAAAATTTAAGTGATTTTTCAACAAAACAAAATTTAAAATTAATTCCAAATCAACTTGTAAACCAACTTTGACAAACCAACATGGCTTACTCTGTCACATTCTCAAGGGGATAATTCTCTGTCTTCAATCCTATTAGTACTTAGATTAGTAAATTGTCATATTGAGAAACCCAATACTTTCTGTATTTTAGTTTTTACCCAGTGACCACTTCTTCTTTGCTTGATTCTTCAAATATATTCCTGGTAGCTTTGGTCTTAGGACATTGATAGCACTCAATATAAACCTTTTAAATCAAGGCATAGGAAACCTGAACAAGGATACTGTGCTTATTGAAAATCCTAGGTTGTCAAATTTGCAAAAACACTTATGACATAACCAAGTTCCTTCCTTAAATTTGCAGATAAAACAGTTGCTTAAGGAGGAAGATAAATGATCAATATCTAGATTTCATTTCGTTTGTCACTGAAAGGTGAACCATTTCTTTTATGTTTATTTATTATAAAATTCCATCTTTATAACATATATAACAAAAAATCACCATGCTATAAGTGGAAGTACATTTATAGGAAATGTAAATGTGTGTGAAAATGAATGATTTTATTCTAGCATACAGAATGCAACTGGACAATTCATCTGTCTCCTTACGAATAATTGATTAGTTTTGGCAGGATGTGAGCTCAAGCTGCAGCAACAGCTTTTCCTTAGCCATCCTAATTGCTTATCCCCCTGTAGAATTTTGGGTTTGTCTGCCTCTACCACCACCTAATACTCCTCCTCCTTCTCCCCTTCCTCCTCTTCCTTTTTTTTTTCTTTTTTTGTATTTTAGGGAAGGGACTATAGGGTGTTCAGGGCTCACTACTAGATCGGACTTGTAGTGATCCACCTGTTTACAGCCTCCCAAGAGCTGGGATTACAGGTGTGCTCCACCATGCCCAGTCTCAATTGCCATCTCAGTGTGCTCCAGGGTCGGGATGGCATGGCAGGCTCCAGGATTGAATGTCCAGCCCCTGTGCTTCCTTGCAGGTGCTTTAATCTGCTGATATATTTGGACAGCCCTCTCATCCAGCTTCTTAAATCTCTCTGTTTGGATCTCTCTTTGTCTCTTACCCTCTTTCTCCTGCTTAATTTCTCAATTTCTCTATCTATCTATCTATCTATCTATCTATCTATCTATCTATCTATCACCTTTCTCTCTCTCTCTCTCTCTCTCTCTCTCTCTCTCTCTATATCTATCTGCCTATCTTTGTGTCTTTCTATAAAAAAGACACAAAGATATTTACTATTGCTGAATGACATCCAACAGAAAGGCGAGCTCACCCAAACATTACAATTTGTGCTCCTTCTCTATGTACACTACATCTCCTATCATATGATTCTTGGCTCTTCATCAAAGTCAAAATGACTGGGCTGGCCAAATAGCTCAGCAGATCAAAGCACCTGTAAGCAGGCTCAGGGGCCCGGGGGTTTGATCCCCAGACCTGCCATGCCAGTCCTGCCCCCAGAGCACACGGGATGGCAACTGAGACTGGGCATGGTGGCATGCACCTGTCATCCCAGCTTTTGGGAGGCTGTAAAAAGGCAGATCACTACATGTCAGATCTAGTAATGAGACCCTGATCATCCTGTAGACCCTTCCTTAAAATACAAAAGAAAAAACAAAAACAAACAGTCAAAATTACCATGAAAAATCAATGATTTTGAATCATTTAAGGACATGAAGGCAGTCAAGATGACACAAACTAATGACCAAAAAGAGCAGTGTTTCAGCCGGTGGAAAGAACTATGTGTGGAGTGTTTTTAACGTGAGGCACAAGTGTTTGAAGGAATGAAAGGCAGTGTATCTTTTTCCGTAATAAAATTTTGTAGTGTAACCATTTGCCATGCCGTTTGATCACATCTCATATATGTACCAATGATGTATGTGTGTGCGTACACTCGTGTGTGTGTGTGTGTGTGTGTGTGTGTGTGTGTGTGTGTGTGCCAGTACTGATCATCTCCTTCCCTATCCTTCCCTAGAGGGGAGACAGATCTCCTGGGCAAGTTTTACTTCAATAAATTACATTTTGAAAACACAAATTTTTTTTCAAGCTCAGTGACATTCTTCAGCTTGCTGGACCAGCCTGGATGACAGGAGACACACTGCAACTTTAAAATCTGTCCTTGTTACACAGAAGTTACAGGCTAAACAATGTCATCATCAAAGCAGATCTCTGTCATTTCTGGAATCAATATATCACTGACACAAAACCAGAGTCCACAGTGTTGCGTTGGGGTCATGGTGGTCAGGAAAATACACTTGAAAACCTCACTCCAAGAGTATAGAAAAAGTAAGTCTCCGTGGCCCCGAGTAGAAACAAAATGATTCTTAGCCATTTTAGCAAATGTATTGTTTAATTTAGACAACTGTCAAATTAAATACAGTCTAAAACCAATACAATTTTGTAGTAGAAATGTAGACAACATATTTGGGAAAGACGATATCTCTTTGCTTTTCAGTCAGATTAATACATATTGTAAGATAGTTTAATGAGAACTCTGTAAAAGCCTGGAAACAGAAATTGAAGTTAGGAATTATGTAGGGTATTTTCATATATATTATACCACTTTATTATGTGGTCTATTATATTAATAATTACCTTACGTATTTATGATTTTATGTGTACTAAATAACTTAATAGACACTTAGAAAGTACATAGAAGAACCAAAATATTTATAAAAACCTGGACTGTTTAAAAATAAGTAACTAAATAGCAAATCAACTCATGTACCATAAATAAGCATAGTATTCCTCTATAAAGCTCAGAACACTCAGCTTGAGTTCACATACATATAGATCTGAAAATTTTATTATTAATTCAGTAAAAACCATGTTAAACATTCCTCACTTTAACACTTAGTAATACCGGAGGAACAGGTGCCCCATGCCTTTGCCCGCTGAATGAGCACGCAGACTTTGCAGACTTGTGTACGCATGCGTGGGGCGTCGTGGCAGGAAGGCTTGGGCCATTAGCCAGAGGCACGTTAACACCAATGGCAACTGCAGGGGCAGAGCTTTGTAGACACAAAGAAAATCCAACTATCTTCTGAGATGAGAAAGGATTTGAAAAGAGAATCATATTCCAAATTTATTTAGAAGAACAGGAGTTTTTCCAGAAAAAAGAAAGCATTATGTCTTATTGCCTCCTGAGATGTGGAAAGATTTTCTGCGAGTGCATTCTAAATTTACTTGGGAAAACAGGATTTTTCTAGGAAAAATAAGATTATATGAGAGTTATGAAAAATCTTTGAGCTGAAAAAGACAAATGCCTTTAAAATCAAGTAATTTGTGATCAGTGTTAAATTTAATATATGCTTGCTATATATAATACAAAATATATAAAATAGTACAGAATGTATAATATATAATATACAATATGTAGTATATACTCATTACATGTACTATATCAATTAATGCCTACATTATGGTCTTTTTTCGTACTAAAGAAAAAATCCAGCATCCCTCTACATACCTCCACCCTTTCTCACTTTTTATTTTGGGAAAGAGTCGTGTTAAATTTCCTGGGACCTGTGTTTATACTAACAGTCTTCTCATGTAGCACAGATTATAGGTGTGTGTGACCATGACCATTTTCTGTTTTTTTTTTTTTACTGCTTTTTCCACTCAAATACACACTAAATAATAAGTTGTAAAAAGGGATATTTTGATATCACAATTTCATAGAAAGATGCCAATAGTGTGCAGCTGCAGATATCATACACAATACATTTGAATCCTGTGGCATCCTCTTCAGATAATCGAAAACACTAGGCAGCATGTACAAATGGTTTGAAGAGGCAGAAAGAGCAACCTCTTGTTTTGGACCAAATAGTCATGGTCTATCAAATACCTACAACGAAGGAAAACTTCAAATGGTGAAGAAATAGTGTAGAAAGAACAAAGCTCTCCAAAGAACAATTCCTTTCAACTCTTTCATCCTAATTCCTACCAAGGCTGGCTTTTCACATTGGGTAAGTGATATAAACATCTGTCGGTTACATCTACTGTGTATCCCATATTTATTGATTTATAAACATTCAATTAATATTTATGTCCTGTGAAGCCTGTTTATTCATTTTGGATAAGAATAGAAACATATAGTTTCTCATTAAAATTATTGAAACATTATTTGCCTCCCATTTAGAATCAGGATTTTATGGAACAAGCTATTATTATCAACCAACCTTTAATTATAACTCTATTTAAAATATTTGAACCATTCATTAAATAACCACTGACAATGGCTATGAATGTACACATTTACTTGTCTCTATCTCTGTGTATATGTGTGTTTGTGTGTATTCAGATTTTATAAAATCTCTACTCATTTTGTCCTCTTCCCCAGTAGCAGAGACTGAAGAAAAAGAACCAATTTCATAATTTAATTTTGAGAAGATTCTCAAATGCAAGAGAATAAATGTTTTTCCATGGGATTCTATTTTCTCAACTGGTTACACTCTTCTTAAAATTTATGGTGAATTTTCCACATTGTATGAAGCATTTTCCTTCAAGATATTCATTATACGTTGTTAAAAACATTTCATAAATCTGAAATTTTTAAACTCGTACCTGTGTTTTCATTGGGTTTCCTGCTGTTTTTCTAAGTGATGGTGATTAATGAAGCTTGGGTCTTGCCGCCGTATGGCGTGCTCCTATCTCTACACACTCATTAATCAACACACAGTAAAAGTCACTGTCAGAGTACACAAAATAGGGACCTTCCCGTAGGGATCTGCCCTTCCAGCAAGGAAACGAGAATTTACATTGCTACAAGGAGACGTGTCTCTACAAACAAAAGAAGACTGAAAAGAACGCTACAGTTCTCCCACACTCAATCTTTCCGCCCATCCTTAAATTATGCCAACTCCATGAATAAGTTCTATATTCTTCCTGCTACAAATTCAAAGTTATGAGAGCTAATTAAAATTAGAAGTGGACTGAAATACATGAGCACTATGTGTTTGGCATCCATCAAGGAAAATAGACTTCAAGAAACTGTATTTATCACCTTTGGCTTTCTCTGATTTCTAATTTTAATTCAAAAGACAAGCTATTTTTAATCTGCATATAAAATCCATTTCTGCTCTTAAATTAATTTCATAATTTGAAAATTTTTAATTATTTCTCACAGAAGTTTTATTTCAATAGATTTTACTGAAGTGAAATATTTTACTTATCACAGCAATTCCAAATAAGAGTGAAAATGCAGGAACTCAAATAATTAAGACTGTAGCCTTAAAACTACTTCTTTAGTTTTCTCAGTAGATAATATAGTTTTCAACTTTTTAGAGTGATCTTCAAACCATAATTTTGTGCTTAGAACCAGATTTTTAAAAGGGATTTGTCGGGCATGTTGGCACATGCCTGTAATTCCCTCAAAGTGCTTTTCCACAGGGGACAGAAGTTTTGACATCCTAATGTAGAAAGTGATTTAAGTATAGAAACTTTTTTTATCAATAATGTGTTATACAGATCATTATGCCCACAATGCCATCACTTCATTTTATATATTTATTTTTTATCTATTTAGTACAGAGTCTGCAGCGTCTCACCACACAGATCGGATTCGTAGTGATCCTCCTGTTTTCAGCCTCCCAAGTCCTGAGATTACAGGTGAGTGCCACCATGCCCAGTCTCAGTCCCAGTCTCAGCAGTCCCTGGGGCAGGGCCAGTACAGCATGTGGTGCTGGGGAAGAAACTTCTTTCAGAACTGAAGTAAGTACAAGTTGTTCAGAATGAGAAAACTTAAAAATAAAATCACTTCTTATAAACCATCAAAACACTTAGAAACTGAGGCAGGAGAATTACTAAGTTTTTAAGGCCTGCCTGGACTACGTAATGAGGTAAAGGCAAACTGCTAGACTGAACTGTATGATGAGACCCTGCTTTACACAATAACAACAGCAACAACAACAACAACAATTATTATTATTGGAAATTGTTTCTATAGAATGAATAACAGAAAGATACTACTGAAATTTTCTTAACTAAATTATTTTTTAAATTATGTTTTGATGTTTTAAAAAAACTATTATAGGTTTGTCTTAGGGTTTCTGATTTTCAACAACTTGTATTTGCTTCGATCATGAAAGAAGTTTCTACGCTTAAATCACTTTCTACAAAGGGATCTCGGTGTCACCACCCTTCTTGCAAAATCACTTTGGTGTTTATCAAAGTGTTCCACTTTAGAATTAGGAGGCAAAAATTGAGAAATAGCTGTCTCTCCACTATTCTTTCATATATAAGAGAGAAAATATTTTCACAATAAATAAATATATTTCAAAGAGACATTTTTAAATTTTTAAAAGGATTTCAATGGAAATTAAGTCATGTGTGCCTGATTAAATAAACCAAAATGAATTTAATATTTTCTCTTCTCCGTAGTCATGCTTTTCATCAGAAGACATCAAAATATAAGGCATTACTAAAAGTTAAGAAAATAATTATCCCTATGTCTGAAGACCAAAATGTACTATTCCTTTTGTATTGTACAAAATATTTGTGCCTAGAACTTGGCCTTTAGTACACAATATCATGAATATATTATAAATAAACTATATATTTACAGTGCATTACATTTGTAACAAAATAAAAATTACTTAAGAGAATTGTGGGTTTTCAGTGCTTAAAACTTTTAAACAAGCAATTTGCTCATGGTCAATATTAATTTCTTGATTCGTTAGTATTCAACCAGTAGACATATATGGCTGTTTAATTTTCTTGAAACAGAGTTTAAGGCATAATTTTTGTACAAATGATTGACTACACGTTAAACTGTTACTTTAGCAATACTGGGGGAAGCTTGCTGGCTGTGAGCTTCAGCAATTGCGCTGGTGAATCGGACTTGGTGAGGGAAAGCAAGCATTCTGTACCCTCACTTGTTCCTATAAATCTTCCCTCTTCACCATAAATGCAACACAAGGCTAAAAAAATGGATATTTAGATGAACTGGGAATGACTGTGATCAGTCAACTGATTATTTCAGATCCTTCAGTTGTTAAATTTTAAAATATATTCCTCATCTTCCCTGAAGCATGTCTTCCAATTGTACATGATGTTATGAAACATGCTGCACTCCAAAAAGAAAAAAATCAAAACTTGATTTTTTTTTTCCTCAGTGAAGCTCTGCAGCTCAAAACTATAGCAAGAAGCTCAATCATACTCAATCTCATTTATTACTGCAAAGATTAAATACTTTTGCATGCTCTGGAATCAATATAAATTTTCTGTTTCAACAACAGAAATTGAAAGTATAAAATGCTTGGAGCACAAGGTGAGTGCAATTTATATGAGTTTTTTTTTTTTCCAGTGAAATTTTTCTTTCTTTTTTTGATCTATTTCTTTTCTTTGACTCTGTAGTTACCAAGCCAACACTCTCAAAATCCACCACCACTGGACTCTTCATTTCTTACTTCTTCACTTGAAATGACCTATTTTCCTCCATTTTTAGCTCCAACATAGAATTGGAAAGCTTTCTTAGCTGTTATTCTGTGAAGCAATGGGCAGCTTTCCTTTGGAAATAAGTGACTGCAATTGACCACCTAATAGACTCTGCAGAGTTTAGTACAGAGTAATTGAACCTATTAATTTCCCTACTTCTCAGGCCAAAATGCCCTTGTAGGGTAAGAATGAGGAGGGAAAGGAGCCAAGTCTTGAGGCCCAGTCTTGAAGAGATTGGAGAAAATGATTACTTTCAGTGGAGGGCATTGTGTTATAAAAATGTTTTCTTTGAACTTTGAAAATTTTATTCTGAAGTCAAGGCAAAGTCATAATGACTAGAAATGAAAGGAAATTAATTTGCCTTAGTTCCCTCTGGGGCAATGATCTGCATTGCTTATTTATGTATAATCCAAATTTTGAAAGTCATTTGATGATATCCTATGAATTAGGATTGTCATTGGGTTGTTGGATTGTTGGATTGTTGTATGCTTATTTGTACCTGCTCTGTATTACTTATGATAAGTTGAATTCATGAATAGGATTTAATGGAGTAGCATGATAGATATAGGGCACACTTTAAGTCTTGCAATGACACAATCAGATTAACTATGAAGCATTCAAATGGAATAGGAGCATTCGATTCCTTTTTCTATATACTTCCATCCAAAAACATCATTTTACATAGAAAAGGATTATAAACAGAGCTTCTCAACTGTTATGGATAAAGTGATATCAAAGTCATACAGATCCTCCTGACATTTCTTTATGCCTTTGAAGTATGTGGGTGTTACTTGGATAATTTGTTATGTACTCTAAAAATTAAATGTTGATAATGTCCTTGTCATATAAAATGACTAAGTTTTTTAAAACAATTCAGTCTAATATCTGTCCCATATTTTAAACTTTTGAACATTGGAACATATTCATAAATATACTTTTGGCTCTTTAAACGTTGTATCAGGAGTCATGCTCACAGGACACATGGAGAAGCTCCATCATGTTTAAAAACATCAGTGACATTGTCCTCCTGAAGTCTGACCTGTAGTCAAGGCAATACTGTAATAACTAGAGACAAATGGAATGAGTTCAGCTGAGTTCCCCAGCACTTGACTGAGTCCTATGACTCACTCCAGACTTATTAAGCCCAAAGAGAGAATCGAGGTAGGGCAGGATTTGTTAAAATCAGATGATTCACAGAAAATTGGTTTTCTCAGTCAAGAGAGTTAATGATCATAACATTAGTAAAAGGTTTCTATATTTGTCGAACTGCCAGCACACAACTCTAGGGACAAATGTGGATGCTTTCATTCTAGAAATTGTTTGAGAAAATATAAAGAGTACTATCATAGTGACAGGTGTTACTGCTACTGTTAGCAGCCCTGATGGAGGAATATAAGAAATTCGAGAAATCCGCTCAATTTGCTAAATGAACAAATGAAAAGATGAAAGAAAAGTTGGTTAGTACTGGTCCAGGTGTAAGAAATTTTCAGACCAAATACAGAACAGTGAATCAGTGTACAGAAAATAACGTTATAGTTTCATGATTTGGTGTAAAATGGTGTTCAAAAGCATTACTTGAGGGTTCACAAGTCCTGCAATGAGACCTAAATTGCCTTCATTTTTTTTCAGTTCTTCATTCTTCACATTTGCCTTTTAGAGCAAGGCAAGTTCTCCACTGATACTTTGCTCCAAATCTTTTAAAATCGCAAATAGCTGCTTAAGTGTTATTCATGACAAGATTTTTCCTATTTTGTGTGTTTTCAGATGGACAGTTTTAATAAGTTTATCTCAATCTGTATGCATGAAGATTTAAAATTTGTATTTTATATTAATGTCTTTTTGTAGTGAAAATTAAACTAATAACCTCATGCTTGCTAGAAAGGCACGGTGCTGCTGAGCTATATCCCTAGCCCCAGATTAATATCATATTACCATGTTTTGTTTCTTTTGATATTTCTCTCAATATATACAAAAGTCAAAATTGATCAAATACAGAAATGTAAAACATAAACTTTGAAATTACTAGGGAAAAATGTGGAAGCCATCCAGGAAATTAGTATACACAAAAAATATTTCGACAAGTCTCCAAATGTATGGAAACAATAGCAAAAATAGAAAGATGGGTTTATATCTACTTAACAATTTTCACAAAATATGAAATTATACAAAGAATAAGTAGACAACCTAGGAAGGGAGAAAGGATTACAATCCATTTTTCAATAGAGATTAATGTCCAGGATATATAAGAACCTCAGTAATTCAATATAAAATTTACAAATAATCCAGTTTCAAAGTTTTCAAATGTTAAGCATACATATTTCTCACAAGAAAGTATACAAATGACTCTCACTACTACAAATGAAAAAAATGCTCAATATCTGTAATGTTTAGATAATTTAAATCGAAACTATAATCGTACACTATTTTTCACAATACATACTATGTAATGTATAAAAATTTATCATACAAAAATTTCAAAGGTCGAGTCGCCTTCCTTCTCTCTTCCTATATAAAGATGCTGAGGAGGCAGCCTTTATGGACACATTATTCACAGTTTACACCCTTCTTTCCACAGTGCAGTATTTTTCTTGAGAGTCAAGACTATCCTGACCCCAAACTAGAATTTCTTGTTTACTGACCCTATTTCACTATGCTCTAGTTTGCATTCATAATCTGTTTCATTTTCTGCAAGTTTCTCCACTTCAGATGCTTCCTATTGTAGTAAAGACAAACAATATTAATGCTCAATCATGAAAACACCTGATTAAATGGTGCATCATCAATGGTCCTTTCCTAAATATTCCTTAAATTCTTACTACAAATGTTCTAACGCAGCCTAACATGACTTAGATTCAAATGGAAAATCATACATCCCATGGAAAAGTCCCTGACCAAACAGCCCATGTACTTAACTGTCTTCTCTCCTTACAAGAGCCAATGTAATCCAGTTCTACATATATTTTATTATTTTGTATTTTGTGCTGTACCAGAAAGCAGGTTTTCAGTCCAGAATTGCTGGATTGCAACCATACATAGTTAACATTTGGAAATATAATTTAAATGTATTCATTTTGAATTATACCTTTTATTTTTCATGGGTAGGAAACAAACAGGCCGAGTACAGTTAAAAAGTTATTTCAAAAGTTTTAAGAAAATTTAAATAAGATTTTAAGTAAATATTAACATAGTGGACAGTCCATGAAATGGATCTGTAGTTTGGTGCTATATCGTTGGCATGGAAGATATGACCTTGAACGCTTGCCTTTGTGCACTGCCCACAGCAAATCCCTGGTAGGGGTTTCATTGCTTCCCTCTAATGCTTCATCTTTTTACACTCATGTGTGCTTAACTGAGCATGCTGAATCTCTTGTCTCCTCTTCATATGCACTTACTTTAAGATTCTTCTTTTCCAGGGACAAAATCAGGACCTTGTAGTTGCCAAGCAGCCCTTACGTTACTGAGCTATCTCCCCAGGCTCCTGCTTTTCTTCTTAACATCTGGAATCTCAATAGTGCAGCTGAATTTTTACGCTTACATAACCAAACTCCAATAAAACCTTAGATTCCGAGTCATGAATAAAGTTAGATATATTTTGTTGGATGTCACATTGTCCAAAAATTATAATTCGTTGAATGCATTCTTTGAGAGCACTATGAGGAATGGATTAGAGTGGAAGAGGAAACAGAAGTTTCATTCTTTGGTTGTTCCAATGTTGGACACAGAGGTCTTACCAGGTATATTAATAAGTTATAGCTGTGATCACAGTTGACACAGAGTGTAGGAGAAAATTAGAGTTTGTGCATATTCTTAGGACACACACACACACACACACACACTACACTGCTGATGGCAGCAAAGATAGTTGTTCTGTACTCTGTCCTCTTCTTCCATCCAATTCCATTTTACTTTATAACATTGTAGTTAATTCAACTTTAATTCACTCTACTCTGTAACATTTAAATTAAAAGTAATGCACCTTGCATTATTTGACGGCATTATCAATAACATGACACTTCCAGATAGCCTAATCTGCTATCTACCTTAAGTGGTTCGGTATCAGTTACAAAGAAAAACCCATAAAAATCTTCTCAAAGGATGTTAGTGGTAATCAATGATAAGAATTATATACAGAAATAATATGTTAAATATCTAGTACAATGCAAGAAACTATCCCAAAACCTATTGCCTCAAACAATAAGTACCTACTATGCCGTGATTTCTACTAGTGCCTGTAGTTTAAGGTCTTTCATTAGGCTGCAGTCAAGGTGTTCATTATCTGTGACTATAGGCACTTCAAGTTTTATCTGGGGAATTTGTTCAAAAATTGAGTCACACAGTAAATTTATTCAGGTGGCAATTATTGTCCCATTCATAGACTAATTCACAGTGCAGCTGCTGGCTTCCCATGGGAAGCAACAGGCCAGGATATAAAATGCCATACACAAATGTCTTTTAAGTGGTGTAAAGGCAGACACTTTTTAATTTTAAATTTCGCTACACATTTTCATCTGGGAATACCGATGTGTGCCAATCCACCCAGGCATCTTGCAGTCACTGGAGATGTGTAAGTTCTGTCTTATTAAAGGGATGGAGACTACAGGGGACCTGAAAGCAGCAAGCATACTCAAGAATCTACATAGCATCTACCTGTCATAAGTAGGAAAATATAAAATTTCTATGATGAAGTTACAACAGTTGTCAAGATATGTAACCATTTACCTATACATTCCAATTATTCTAAATGTTTCCATTTTTTTCTTAAGAGATTATTTGCATCGCCTACATTAATTTTAGTTAAAAGCCTCACTAGTGACTATATCAGTTACTTACTTTTGAAGGTAGTAGTTAGATTCTATAGGCATGGCCATGGGTCATACATTTATGATGATTTCATGCTATAATTACACAATTTTTATACAAGAAAGGTAATTCTGTAAATTTACTATTTAAGTGCACCATTTTTGATTCAGTTTATTGATGAGATCAGAAATAAGAAGGAGTAAAGCCATGCTGTTATGCTGAGCTGTAGAGGACTCAGGTCAACAACTTCTGACATTGCCAGT
>NDGN011524756.1:264-10322 GCA_002564285.1 Tympanoctomys barrerae
TTATCCTGAGATCCTGTACCTCAGATTGTAGATCCTTTGTCAGTGTCAGCCATATGGATGAGTGGAGCACCCAATTTTATATAGCAAACACAATTAGATCTAAGGGAGAGACCATCTCCAGGACAATGATGGAAGGAGTGTGAGCTGGAAGCTGCCTGGTTCAGTAATAATTTGAAGGCCGGCCTGCACTGCAGCACTATCTCCAAAGAAGGAGACATCAGAGTAAAACTACACGGTAAGCTAAATGGACCAGACATTTGTGGAGAATGTCATTGAAAAGATTCAGAATATACATTTTAATCAGGATATTCATCAGGAAACTTCTCTAGAATTAGTAATGTAGTACTCTAAAAAAAAACCAATCATCAACAAAATTTTACAACATGAAATCATATTATTTATCTTTTCTAACCACAATTCAATAGAACAAGAAATAAAGGGCTGGTCAAATAGCTCAGTGGCTTGAAGCACCTGCAAGCAGGCACAGGGGTCATTTGATCCCTGGGCCTGCTGTGCTGACCCTGTGCCCAGGGCAGAGTATGGGCATGGTGGCACATGCCTATAATCCCAGCTTTGGGAGGCTGTAGACAGGCGGATCACTATGAGTTTGATCTAGTAGTGAGACCCTGAAAACCCTGTAGACTCTTCCCTAAAATACAAGAAAAAACAACAAGAAGAAATAAACAACAAAATAGAAACTTTAGAAACTGATAAACTTATGGAGGCTGAACAACTTACTTTTGAATGAACAATGAAGTAGTGAAGAAATCAAAAGGGAAAAGTTTAAGTTTCCTGAAACAATTTAAAATGGAAGTACAAAATAGTGAAACTTATGGGATACAACAAAAGTAGCACTAAGGGAGTTTATAGCAGTAACTCTACATTTAAAAAATAAAAAGACTTCAAATAAACAACCTAACCATACAGCTCAAGGATATAGAAAAACAAGAACAAGCCAAACATAAAGATAATATAAGAAACAACAAAATCACAACAGAAATCAACAAAATAAAGTCTAAAAAAATACAAAATATCAATGAAATGCAGTTTCTTTAAAAAGAAAAAAAATTGACAGACCTAACTAGACAGACCATGAAAAAGGAGAAAAGACCCAAATGAATAAAATCAGGTGGAAAAAGGAAAGCACAGGTACTACAGAAATACAAAGGATCATTAAAGACTACTACCATAGACAATTATATATCAACAATTTGGATGACCTGGAACAAATGGGTTAATTTGTAGACATGTGTAACCCATAAAACCAGAACCACAAGGGTACAAAGAACCTGAACCAATCAATAGCAAGTAATAAGATTGAATAAGTAATAAGATTGAATCAGTCATAAAAAAATCTAAACAAAGAAAAACTCAAGGATCAAAGGCTTTACTGATGAATATAGTATTAATAACACAAAAGCTACACAAGTCCTGCATGTTCTCTCTCATATGTGACAGCTAAGAAAGGCTGTTGTCAGTAGAGACTAGTGATTACTGGAGGCTGGGAAGGGTTGAAAGGAGGGAGGTTAGAGAACAGATGCCAAAAATGATGTTTTATAACCAGTGGGATGACTATAGTTCACAACAACCAGTTATATGTATATTTTTATGAAGCGATAGAAGGAGCTCACAGTCTCCAAGCATAAAGAAATTTAAATGCTTATTTTTATCAGTGAAGTATGCAAATGCCCTGCATGCATATGTCAAAATATCACACTGTACTTCATTAACATGTACAACTAATAATACATGTTAATCAAAATAAAGAGAAGAAAAAACTGTTCCCAGAGTGATAAAACATTAAAGCAAATATTGCTTTTGAGTAATTAACCTGTATTTTTTAAAATATTGTTCCAAAATGATTAAGATATAATTATCTCCTTTTCATCTCCTCTTAAAAGATATAATTTTTCCTTTTTATTTTAACCTGTAACAGGGACACTGGGAGGAAAAACACTATAGAACAACTGTTTTTGAGTTTTCAAAATCCTGTGTAATGATATTAATAAAGAAGGAGAGACGAAAATTTTAAATCAAAGTCTGTGAAATATCTTTGAAAGCAACTTTTTAAAAATCCTTAAGCAATCCAATTTAACTGTAGAAAAATACACTTTAAAAATAAGTCTTACTTGGGAAATGTATTGTTCAGTCTCTCAAATGTCTTCCATCTTTACAGAAGCTCTTTTAACCCTTCTTTATCCTCTTTTCCACATTTTTTGAGAGAAAAAGAGAATATAAGATACATGAAGATCTTAAATTAGGGCTTGAAGCTTCAGTCACTGTGTGTCACAGCAAGTCGAGCCTAGGATGGTGAGAGCACAGTGAATGTCACTGTGGGGCAAGAAATCTCTTGTATTCACGCACAAGGAGAGTCACAGGAGCTCCAAAGGGGTCAGGGCAGAGCATCTGGGAAGTCTGGTCTCAATAACAGTGGGGATACTGAATGGTCCATTAGAGAAGGAGGAGGTGGTAAGCCCATGAATTGTCAGGAAGAACAACAGGTTCCATTCTATGAATATCATCCCTGACTTTGCCTGTAGTGGGAAACCCTGTGTCACCTTTGTTCTCACATGTGCCTTTGCTATCTGCACCTACTGTGATGTCCTATGATGTCTTAGCTGCTTTTCTTTCTGGTTGCTTCTCCATTATCAGCCACTACCTTGCCTCTCCAACTAGGGCTCTGAGAGGCCTGAACCAAATCTCACTCCTTTGTGTCCCTGCACAGAGCCTTGAGTTTCATCAGTTCAAGGTGCATGAGGAATGGAGTTCACAAGTGAAGATTTCTTTAATTACCATTTCTGTTGTGAATGTCTCTTGATAGTCATAATGTGGCTGGTGTGGTTTGAGACAAAAAGACACTAAATAGGTGTAGTTTTGGGTTTTGCAAGGGGTAACAATATAGGGCACATGGTATAGAATTATTTTATAATAGTAACCCAAAGAATCATACACAAAAAGAGAGTGCAGGACATCTGTCCATACACCAAACACCAAAGCATCCAGCTGAGGGCCTGAATCCCATAATAATGTTCTTCATTAGTCCAGCTGAAGACCTAGGACCCATAACAATGACCTCTACCAGTCTAACTGGAGGCCTAGAGCCCATGACAATATCTCATGCAAGTCTGTTTCATGGACCTGTACTGCAAAGGACCAAAGGTCAGTGGTGAAAGCTAGGAAGACTGTGTCAGCAGGATGGATGATCTGTACTAACGGGCTGAGGGATCTGAACTAAAGCCAGGAAGCAATACTCAAGAAGCAGAGCTCTCCAGAAAAGTACCACAGCCATCCTCAGTGACAGTGAGGTCCCAAGCTCCTTCAGTGATGAGGAAAGCTGAATTCTCATTGGTAAAGCCAATGTGACAAGCTTCACTTAGAGACTGAGCAGTGTACCATCTTCCCACCTGGAGCCAGGAAATGATGCTCAAGGTTAGAACTAGAGCTTTTCCTAAATGAACTGTAGTCATTCTCAGTGACAATGGTGTCCTGAGATCCTCCTTCTAGAAGAACAGCTAAATTCATCAGGAAAGCCAGGGTGACAAGGTCACCCAGCAGAATAGCACAAAAGAACCTGCAGCTCCCAACAGCTTTACAAACCTTGTTTAACAGGCTCTACCAGCTCTTCTTCAGTTCTGAACTGAGAAGCCTCTTATGCTGCTGATGAAAATCTTCAGGAGGCCCCCCCACCCAGAAGAACCACAATGGTTCAGTTCGTCTAGGTGTAATAAGTTGACCACCAGTTGTCAATCCACCACAACTAGATACTGAGTTACAGAGCTATCATAGTGATTTGTTAAAGAACTTGAGAAATAAAAGCTATAATCTCCTGATTGTTGATTAAGAAATTCCAACTAGACTCCTCTCCTCATTAATCCATGGAGGAATCAATATGCCCTCTTGAGACTTCTCCCATTCTGATTAATCAGCATGATTAAAGAGTTTTATACTAGAATCATAAAGTTAAATATTGGCTGTAACTCTGCACCCCTCCTTGTATCCACAGCCATTGCAATGTGATGCCAGCTTCTCTGTCCAGGAGTAGAGTCTGTTTCCCCACACCTTGAATGTGGCCTAACCTTGTGCCTTGCTTTGGCTCAGACTATGATAGGAGTGATGATGTACTGGTTCTGGCTTTGGCCTCCAGATACCTTGCATATTTCTCTCTCCTGGAACCATGCCACCAGTACATAAAGAAGCCTGAGCTAGCCTGCTAGATAATAAAAGTCGTGAGGCTCAGCCACCCACTCACCCAGAGGATGGCCAGCCAACCACCGGCTGTGTGAGGCCATTCAAAACCAGGCAGTCCCGGAAATAGCTCTCCAATACATGGAGAATGTATAAAAGAGATAGAGAATATATTCTTATAAAAGAATATACACATGAGATTTGGTCTTTGAGGTCTGATAATTAGACTCAACCTGCCTTCAGATCAGTCCTTCAGATACATCCAAAGGGGTAAGTAATGAAGCCTTAATGAAGCCTTATATTTATGGTAACATTGACTTTGATGATGGGGCCAAAAGAATCAATCTACTTGCCATATTGATTCTTTCCAGGCTTTTTAGCAATGAGAAGACATTGATAACAGAAATTAATATTACAGTTGCATGCTGATCAAAGTCCTCACTAACTAGGCTGCTTTATACTAAAAAGAGAGGTTCACACTTGCACATATTTGCAAGGTTAATCTACAAATGCATCTTAGTCTAGGTTCTGAGTTAATACCAAAATAGTAAACTAAGGATGTCATCATTAAGATGTAATGATACATGCCTATTCATTAAATGGAGTTACTCTGTGATGGAAGCCCCCCAAATGACAGTGGATTAAACAAGACGGTAGTTTATTTTCCCTGTCAACATCCAGGAAGGGCATTCAGGACTGGATGACTCATGATGCCAGGAACCCTGCTATAGATGGCTTTGACCCCAAGAGCCAAGACAGAAACACATATTCCAAGCAGGAAGATGGGAGAAGGAAAGAGAAAAAAAAAAAAAAAACAATGGACCTCCACACCCAAACCTCCTGAAACACTGAGAGCATACATACATCATCAAGTCTAAGGTGATCATCTTGGCTCACCCACCTCCAGTTGTATTAAGCTACAATGAAGGCTCAGAAAGAGACCCTGTGCTTGGCAAGGCTATGTGCTAAGCTTAAATTGGATTCCTAAAGAATTAGGGAAGCAAATAGCAGATTGTCACAGGATGCTTAATATCATGTTATGCATGTCTACTGTGTGTCAGGAAGGAGATTCTTTAGCTTTCAAGTAAATCAGGTACCAGATTGTATTTGTATATCATTTTGAACCCACAAAGCAATTTCTCACAGAAACACTGCTATTTTTGATGGCTGTTATTCCAGATCAATAAACAGAACATATTCTAGCCTTTAATGTCTTAAAATAGCTTTTTAGCTACATTCAATAATTGCTTATTCCATTATCTCAAGGGGAAAAAAAGGTAACTGCAAGTTGTCTATATCTGAAGTATAGACAACTTTGGAATACCAAAGGCTGAAAGGAAAGAGGTGGTCCTTGGGGACATGAAAGTGCCCTTCATTTGTATTAGAGAGAACAGATCCTCCTTTCTAGAGCATTAGCCATTCTCTGACTTCAGGAGCATAGAGTCCCATAGGGAATGGTAGATCAAGCCCATAAATGGTACCTTCAAACCTACTTCTTTACTTTTGAGGATCTGGGCTTCTGAAGACTTGTGACTCCAGATGTATTTACAAAGTACATGAGGAGTGTTATTGTGCTGTGGCAAAAAGGTAAAACAAAGACATGCAGAGAAAAAGTAAAATTTAAAATTGGTAGTAGTTAAATTATGTCATTTTATAGAAATCAAAATTATGGGAGCCAGAAACCATGAGGCATTTCCAGCACAGATTTTTGGAATGATTTAATTTGGCTGTTGATGTTGTTTTCTGTTCCCATCAAGCAGTTCAGTACTGCTGACAGATGTCTTTCCTGATTATTTCTGGGAGTTTGGATACTTTGAAAGCTATTGATTAATGCAGCTGTCTTTCCAGGCTTGGAAATATTTCTACTAGACTGCCAGGAGAGTTGATTTAAAAGTTCTTATTTTGAAACTCTCTGAAAATCCGAACTAGACCATATAGACTATGATGGGGGACAGGGGATAAAGATTTTCAGGGGCTGCTTTTACATAACCATCACTTAACTTTTGCCTATTTACAAGAAATATGCTTTGCTATTTGGATAAAAGATATGACTAGTAATAGCATCGCATTCATTTTTCACCAAGGAAGATCTGGGAGGTTATTTGTGTGTGTTTCACTTCATAAGCAGATTATGTTTCTTCTAAGAGACTGGGCTTTGACCCACTTTCAGTCACCTGAAGAAATGTCCCCAGAATTTTTCTCTAATTATATACAAAGTGATTTTTCTAGTGTATTGCACTAAATTGACAGCCATCAAGACAAAACAGTGTATAAGCTCTCTTAATGCTTCCTACAGAGGAGCTGGAATGCTGCAGATCTTGCCTGAGGGATGGGAATGATTTGTATAGATCCTGGATGACTAACCTACACAGAAGGTTCAGACCACAGGAAGGCTGCACCGCACATGATTCAGGAAGCTTCTAGCAAAGCTAAGTCTGTCTTATCTTCCAGACATCAACTAAGTACTAAGACTCTGCCCAAGCTATTCCAAGTCTTCTTCTTTTCCCCTGCACAAAACCTGTCCTTAAGAATTTAATGTCCAAAATTCCTTTCCTCCCAAGGATTTAAGGCTATTTAAAAGTTTTTTTTCCCATTAAGTAGCTAATTTACTGATCTTTCTTACACAAGTTGGTTAGCTAGTTTGTCCCTTGATTTAAAAAAAAGCAAAGGTGATGACAAGAAGAGATAGTGATGGCTTTGACAACCCACAAACCATAGCAGTCATTAGTGGAAAACAGTGCCTTCCAGCACATTTGTTGAGGCTATGCTGTAGTGTGCTAGCCCAGCTCATAGCGAGGAGGATGTCCACAGTAATAGTTTATTTTAATTCACAGTTTCAGAGATTAGTCTTTGGGTATTTGGCCTAATTATTTTAGGACTGTCATGGAGAGTGCATCATGGTGGGGAAGCAAGTGGCAGAATAAGTTTGTTCACTGTAAAGTACTCAATACATAAAAAGAGATAGGAATGGAACAGTGCTCTAAGGTGGGCTTCAAGGGCACATTCCCTGGTGACCTAACTTTTTTCCACTAGAGCACACCTGCTAGAGGCTCAACCACTTTCCAATAGTGCCACAGGCTGGCTATCAAGATTTCTGCACACAGTCTTTAGGAAATGTTCCGGATCCAAAGTACATCAGGGAGTATGAGTGGTGAAGATTTGTTAAAGCTGAGACTCTTTTTATAAATGCCAAGCATGTTCATCATCTGTAGCCTGCCTACTTCTGGTCAGCCTCCAAAGCCTGTCAATCCTTGACATCCCTGCCTTCAGTCCCCTCTGCCACTTCAGTCAGGTACTCATTATGTTTTGCTTGGATTCCTTGTAACTTGTCTTCCTGTTTCCAGGCATGCTCTTCTAATCCATTCTGTATGCATATATAGGAAGTTCTTCCAAGAATACATCTGTATCTGTCATCTCAGAGCTTAAAAGATCTCAGTGCTGCTCAAAAAGAGGACTCAACCTTTGTAACATTTCCAGACACTTTGTGATGTACCCCGTTACCCCAACTCCCCAGTCAAAGGCCTGTGCATTAGTCAAGACCAACTGCCTAAACATCTCCAGAGAAATAGCTCTTCTTCATTCAATTGCATGAGCTACCCCCTTGTTATGGAAACCTCTCCTGTTCAGTCCTAAAATCTTCTCCTGAGGGGTCCTTTATAGATAGCAATGACATCTTTGTTACAATATCCCTCACACTCCCATGGAGTGTGAGACCCCCACATGTGGCAACCTTTAGACAAATAGGAATAATTTAGACATTTACTCCCAGATTAAATGGAGTACAGTATGGATTGTCTACAGGACACATTAACAAACATGGCTTTGCTTAATTCACTTAATATTTATTGGTTTGTGACATTCTACCTTGTCATTTTTATAAGTAAAAAATAGTACATTTGTGCTGAGTATCAGCTTGCCTAAGTACAGAGCAGAAAATAATATTAATAAATTGGCATAAAAATAAATTGAGAGTCTGTCTTAAGCCTACATAACTGTGGCAGGGATGCCCTACTTGTGCCTGGCTTAAGGGCAGTTTAATCTTTAAGCCAACAGCGAGAGCTGAGAATTATAAACAGTCTGTGAAGTTCTGGTGTCCCAAAGAAAGATAACATGGCAGTGGAGGACTTTGACGCATGCAAATTCTTTACAGCTCAGCAGTCACAATTAGCAGACAATCAGGTTACTAGTTAACCCTGATCTGTTTCTGTGTTCTTTTCAAAAACTGCCTTTTTCCTCAAGTCTTGAACTTTGACTTCATCAGCAGTTCACCCCCACCACTTCCTACAGCCCAACAGTACACACCCCAATCAAGCTGTAATCTAATAAAAGCCAAAGATAACATGCTTCATAGCCCTAGCCTGTCACTGGGCTTTGATCAAGCTGGTGCCCTTTGTAATTGTAGTGTATGTATTTTGTATGTGTTTTGTTATGTGGTTGAAACTCTGAGCAGGAGATTGGTGGTTCATGGCCAGAGCCAAGGTAACTGGCACCCAATATGGGCTTTTATAGGCTGCTCAAAGAGGGACACATGAGTGGATGCCACTGGAGAGTGGTGATGAGGACAGACCTCACATGATGAATGTGGGTGCCCAAAGACTGAGAAAAGTGTTTAGCAATGCCAGTACATTTTCAACTGGGATTAAAAATGGAACAAAATTTATCAATTGAAGAGCAACATTATATCCAATTATTTCTTTCCTTGCTAATTCAAGCAAATATTAAGTTCCAACTAGTAGTGCAAATAGAATATACAAGAAAGTGTTAAATTAAATCATTTGTTTCTTCAATCAAGAGCAGTCAACTTAGAAAATTATGATTGTATAAGACATTCACTAAGGTGCAACCAACAGGATGTTGACTTTATCTTTCCTGAGACATTTATTTCCTAGAGACTGGTATGCTTTATTCTTGGGCCCTTACAGCTTAAACAAGAATCTCATGTTTCTCTAAAAGCTCAGATAGATTCATTTTCTGAAGAGAAAGTGGCTGCTACTCATTATCAAAGAGTTTTAAAACACAGCAGCCCAGAGAAAAACCTTTGCATACCTATGTGTTCCCTGTATGAAATACTAGGGGTCCTAACAACTCCAATCAGAATAGTAATGTGCATGTTCCCTTTCAATTTAAAATGGTAAAAGATCTAAAACAAAGCCCTGTGAACATTGTAGTCCAAAGTCCATATATAATTGATCTATTAAAAAGTGTATCACAGACTTAACTGTTGGTTTCTTTTGATCTGCATCATTTGTGTAATATATATTTGTTTCCTACTGTTTCTACATTTTGAGATGTGACTGTGCTCCTTGGTTATCGAACAGGCTGAGAAAATTCATACAGGAGATAATCTTGAAATTACATTGGATATGCTCTCTGGTATGGGTAACTTTGCAACTATACATGCTCAACCTCCCTACCCTGCAGTTCTTCATACACAATTGACTTAAATTTTCTGTTTAGCCAAGCATGATAACACATACTTGAGCTATGGGAGAGGCTGAGCTAAGAGAAATGCTGAAATACAGGGACTATACACTACAATCCTTAGAGTTCATGGTAGTCCAACCTTTGTTAAGTGTTATAGAGAGGATGTTCCCAGAAGCTGTTTAAAGAGTATGAAGGACTGAGTAAATGATAGGTGTTCTGATGACAGACCCAGAGGCTAATGAAAAAAAGGCATAGAGATGCCAAAACTTCAGAGAAAATAAAATACAAAATGTATTGGTTATAGGTAAAAGGTTTCTCTGACTTCTAATTTTTGTTACATGACATCTCTATTAATTGACCCACAAAATTTCTGACTAGTCTATTTTTAACTTCATATTTACCAAATTACAAAAAAGTTATGATAATTTAACTTGGCCAAATGTATTTGA
>NDGN011524782.1:0-10229 GCA_002564285.1 Tympanoctomys barrerae
CAAGTCAACAACTTCTGACATTGCCAGTCCTATGGATAACACACTACTATTATGGACTACTGGGCTGTACTGGAATATTTTGTTGAATTCACATACCTATAATATTTAAGTGGCAATGGAATAGTCATATCTGACAAAACTAAACAAAAAGGGGATACAAATGAAGGACCATTTTGATTCTATATATTCAAAATAAGATAGATATACAGCTACTTTCTCTTAATTCAAAGAATAGAAAGATTTATACTAATAGTGTTTGGACAGGATATCATGCCTGCATCTTGTACTATGAATGACCACTAAGAAGACAACAATATGCAATGTATTAATGATTGAAACTGTCCTACTAGCCAGTTTTGAAACTGTCTCATTGCTATTTGTAATTATTAAAAAAATAAAACCCTTTACTTTTTCTAGCTTTAAATTTCTATTATATCCGTGCAAAACTATCTCGTTTTTGGCAAACCTACCTTATCCTCTGAGAATCACCAGATGCAATCCCCGCCTGGCTGCCTCATCCTGTGAACAGGTTATCACTCCATTTCTTTAGAAATCAGCCCAGCAGCAATTAAAAAGATGTTTGGAAGCTGAAGACTCTTTGTGGTTTATATACTCTACCAATTTAGTTGAAATAGCCATGTTGCCACAGGAACTTTAATGCATTAAATTTGAGATGGTGGAGCATGTTAAGGGATATCAGCCTCAATTTAGACATGGTAGTGTGGCCACACCTTGCTGTACCTCTGCTTAGCTGGCTGAGGTTGTCCAGATTAGCCAGTAAGGAGCTCAGTTGGGGAACGTGCAAAAGGTCATCATCATTCCTAACAGCTATATTGTTTGGGCCATTGTATTTTCTATGGATAGTAGTAACCCTCTTATAAGGCTTAAACATTAATCTAGATTTCCCTTTATTTCACACACAGGCCATCTAAGCTTGAATCTATATCTATATCTATATCTATATTATCTATATCTATAGCTATATTTATATCTGTAGTGCCTTTCTTATGTCACAGTCTCCTACGATCCAGATCTCTTTCGGAAAAGCTGCAGAACTCAAGCAATGAGAGAAACAACTATTCGTAGGCAATGACACACATTTTCTTTTACAGAACTTTGAATTATGCCTTTCTAGCAGATCTCTGATCGTGCTGGGCAGTGAGTCTTGTACAGTTAACCTCAAGTACTTTTGTCACATTCTTTTTTTCTATGAAATGTATTTCAATTCTGACATTTGGAAGAGTGCAGCTTTGAAGAATTTGTGTGGACTTTCTGCGAGCATTTTATTTTGCTAATGAACTAAAATTGATCTTTGTAATTGAAAGATAATGATACGATTTGACTGTAATGACTAAACACTAAGTGAAATTCTGCACGAGTGAAATTGTACTTGACCCTGGATATGACTGCTTTATTTTAATTGTAAAATCACAGCGTATAGCTTCTCTAAATCATTTAATTATGCAAGAAAAAAGAAAAAAAAAAGCCAGATAAAAGGAGCAGTGGAAGAGGCCTCTGCAGAGTTGGGGTCCACACTGGACCTCGGTCAGGTCCCTTAGTTTCCTAGGAGTCAGGCTTCACCTGGCTCCTTGGAACCTTGGTGGAACAAGGTTATTTAAGGTCTCTTTTAGCGCTTCCATCTCTGCGAATCTGAATCCCACTAAATTGATTTTTCATAGTCAGTAAAAAATCTGAACAAAGCTGAACTGTGAAATATTTGACAAGCATTAACAGGATTGAGCATGTTTTAGACAGTCAGTGTTCTGAAGGAGAAAAGAACAGTTAGAACGATCCCCACCCCCTCCTACCCCCCACAGAACTTGCGTTTCTTTAAATTTGAAACACAGTGCAATTGCCAGCTACTCTAAGCTGGGTTTGTGCTTCTTGCAGTAAGGATGATAGAGAGTGCTCCAACCTATAATTTCACACGGCACGCTGTACTTTATAACAGTAACAAGCAGTGGGTTTGGTTAGAGATGTGGATCTGTGTAGGTTGTGTGCAGTCCAGACTGTGCAAGACTCATTCTTGGTCTGGGGTCATGAATCTTAGAGAGCTTGCCTTTCTGCCTTACGGATTGGGAACTGTAAAAGACATAAAAGTAAAGCTGCCTACAGTAACAGAGCACCTGCTTTATTAAATCTTCCTCAGAGAGGTTTATTATTCAGCTCCGAAATATAAGCTCTTACTATAAATGACAGGTAGAAACCTGTAATCTCTTCATTTGTATTATGAGCATTTTACTAATTTCTTATTAAAGCCAAATTTATCGAACAACACGCAAACAGAAATAGGCTTTGTAGAATTGTAGATGTGGATACAGCATAATAAACTGTTTGGGGAATGTTCATATATTCATTAATAAGGATTCTTTCATGAGATAAGACATATTGACTTTCATTGCTTTTCAATTTCTAGAGTCTACCGAAGATAATGGTCTTAAAAATATCAGAGAGAGGATTTTAGAGAAAGGTAAAATAGACTTGCTTAATATACCAGAAAATGTCTAGCTTTTAAAAAAAAATCTGTGATTAAAAATAGCACAGGCACATATGTTTTTGAAATGAAAAGGTATAAATAAAAATGCAATTTCATAGCAGATAACTTGAATGAATAGACTACTATTTCTCTGCCTCAGTATTCACAGGAGGTTAGCATTTGGTCATTGCCACTAATACATTTTGTTGCAGAGTAACTGGAATCACACTGAAATTTTGTAAGGACAAACTTTGGGACTTTGTTTTTGAAGGAATAAGTATTCTAGCATCCTGCAAAGAACAATCATTTTCACACAGGCTTCCATTCTGCTTAAAATAATGCCAAATTTGGTATTCATGATTTTTTTTATAATGCTCATCGATTCACTAAATAATTTAGCTTAATGTAGATAGAATAAATACAGCCTTTTCTACAATTTAGAAACGTCAAGCACCTCTAAGGTGATGGGAGAGAGGAGATGCATTTAAACTATAGCTGAGGAAGAAATGAGAATGGAGGTCCCAGAGAGGGGGTAGATTTTGGGGTCTGGAACCTACTCAGGGGAAGCCTGAGGAAGCTTTGGGGAGACAGGTGCTGGCGTAGGCTGGTAGGCAGGGCAGGGTGCCTGGGTGCATGTTGGTCACAGCCCGGCTTTAGAGAGCTTTCCTAGGCCTGCGTGGCTAACTGTACGGCGCAGACCATGCTAGGAAAATAGAGGGATGAAGCTCCGTCAAATCCGCCTGAGAAGCATTTACATATGAAGATTATTTTGAAATAAAAGTTATTTACTTTGGAAGCTTAGCCAATATATTAATTCAGATGTTTGGCTATAATAACTTACAAAGGAAAGCCAGAAACAGGGATGCTACTAGGAGAAATCATTCCTGATTTTCAGAAAAATGCCGTTTTATGTATGGAATGAATTGAAATCAAGCCCATTCTATGAGATCGAATTTATTTTAGAAAAATGATGAAAGACAATTTATTTTAAAATGGTAGGAAAAGAGAGACAAGTGTGCCTCAATAAAAATGGGCCGAAGAACACAAAGCCATTCACGTTGATGTATATAATTAAAATCTGTTTCAACAGCAGTCATTTGTAATTCTCAAGCTGACACTATGGAATTTTTATACTAATTGCATGTAATTTTAGTAGTTACTTTCACCACACGCTCCAAACCAAGTTTGCTGAACTCTGTCCTGCAGGCGTAAGCCAGAGCAAGTCCTGAACGCCTGAGCTCAGGTGAGTGCAGGTTCACCCACGGGGGCTCTTGCGCTCTTGTGCTGAGGAGCTGCAGTTGCTGATGCTGCATGGGCCTCGATGTGTGTTGCTGTTCTTGAGGCCTACTAATGCTACTTGATTTCGGAGGTAAATTTCTGTTGGCTGAATCATTGGCAACTAAGAGGGAAAGGCAGTGGAACAAAAGGACACCTTCCCTGTCCTTGGCTTCTGACTAGATGCTTAGAAAAAGTGAAGTGCAGAGAGCCTTGTGTTGAGCAAACTAAATACCTCTATCTGGGTGCCTTGGTTTTTGTCTCTGTGTTTGTTTGTATTATTTTAGGCTTTTCACATTCTGGATATTACCACAGCCTTCTTCGGGGGAGATGATGCTGAAGTATCCACTTGAGTTTGATTTGTTCTTCAAGAGAAAAGGTATTAGAAAAAGGCTAACAGCTGTTTAAAAAGTGCAGTAGGGGGCACTAGTCCACAGAGGGCAGCTCTTGGGCCAGCAAGGGCAGTGCTGCCTGGAACATGTCAGCAGGAAAATGCTTGGGATTTCCCAAGGGCATCAGGAACTCTGAGGTGGGCCCAGCAAGCCACATTCCCAAGCCCACCCAGCAACCAGTTGTGTGGCAAAGTTTGAGAAAGGGTTGTAGAAAACAATTCTTGTCTCAGTTCTGTTCCATTCTAGCCATTAAACCTTGGTAAGTTTGCTGGACATTTCTGACCCTCCGGTTTCTGAATCCATGAAATAGGAGACGATCGACAGTGACCCTTCCAGATATGACATGGTGAGTCTGGGGTTCTAATTACTTGGTGGAAGAGAATTTATTAGGGGAAACCAATGCCTAGACACTGAGCTGCAGCCATATATTGGATGCTGTTCAGGTCCATACCATTCCACACGTTTACTGTACAGGGAGTCCTGTCAACTTCCTTAGAGCTGTGTCTTCCTGGAGCAGTAACTCTAAAATAGCTAAATAATGCTAAATAGCTGAGGACCAATTCCATGGCAAGTAAGTTGGCTTAGTTTAATTGTTGAGGATGCCACAAAGTGCCACTGGTGTAAAATGGAACTTGAAAGTACACAGCTTTCCTTGGAAAGCCTTCCTCCCAAATTCAAGATAAGCTAAATGTCTAGCAAGTATATAATTAAGTTTGTAAGTGCTAATAGGGTTCAGAACTCTCCTTTTATATTATAAAAATTATTGAAAGTTTAAAAAGTGGTAGGGTTATAGAAGATAATCTTTGATAGATATCTATTTGCACAGACTTAGAGTTGGCCAGTTATGTCTAGTTAAGTAGCTAAGGGGTGACTATCTTACTTCTGAATTTTCTGTTTTCTTGAAAGCAACTTTCAAATAGCAACACACTTTTCACCTTATCCAGAGTGTGTTCATTATATGGTCTGGCAGACTGCAGCTTCCACTGAAAAATGGGCCATCTTTTTAAGTATTAGATATGAATGTGACTATTCAGATCTGTCAGCTGGGGTGTGGGTGTGGCTTGAGGGGTAGGCACCAGGTACCCAGCAGTACCAGGGTAAATATTTTGTGTCATTTGGCTATGTTAATAGTGGAGACAAATTAAGCTTTAACAATTCCATCATTGTGCCTATTGGAGCTGTACTTTTAAGTTGCAAGGCATGCTAATTTGAAAATACCCAGTGGGAATAAACCTGCTACAACTAACTGAAATAAGTGGACAGAAGATTGTGTTCAGAGTTTAGCGCATGTGAACACACACACACACACACACACACACACACACACGCACATCCATCGCAGGTGTGATCTAAGTTCCCTTATCTTGGTCGGTTCATCATCTTACTGAACTAAGTCGAATACACTATACACTTTGTTGCTTTGTTTAAAAGGCTCCGACTGCATCTCTGCTTGGTTTTAATTCATTCAATGGGGTGTTAGTATCTGTCAGCTTGTTTATGATATTGGGGAAGCTATGGGAATACAGCAGCGTCTACTATTTTGTTTCTTTTATTCTTGGTATATACATCGGGCGCATACTTCTGCTGGCACTTGTAGACCGAGTCTCCCCAGCAGCGGCGTGCGAAATTACATAAGACCCCTTTCAGGGGCGGGCGAGCCTGCCGCCTTTTGTGGAGCGTGGTCGTGTAGGCTCCCTGACAATCAATGTATCCAATTTATCTCGTTTCCGCTGTAGGTGGACTCTGAGGTTCTTTGCATCAGAAGCCTGCTACAAGGTGTAGACACAGGCGAAGGACGAAACGTGGCCGGGCTGGCTGGAGCGTGCGGATGCCGTTTGTCCGGAAGGGGGAGCTCTCAGTCCGCCCGCAGCGGGGAAAGCAGCCGTCTGCTGACTTATCTATGGCTTGGAAATTGTCTGACGGGAAAATATCAACACAAACCATGCGATTTGCCGCTGGAGCACGCCGGACCTCATCTGCTTAAAAAGATACACGGATATAGTCATCACAGTTCATAATTTAATAAACTGCTAAAAAACCCCACACATTTTCATTTTAGCGACTTTGGTCTCACAACTAAATTCACATCGCTACAAAGACATTTGAATTTTGCACTAATATGTCATGAGCGCTGCACCCATTGCAAATTAATGAGTCTCTGAATAGCACTGTGCATTTGTCATTTGAATTTATGCTAATGCAATGAGGTCTCCTGGTGATGCTGATAGTCCGGAGCAGCTGCTTGAACCGCACAATCTACTGGCATTTCCCTTCCGCTTTGTGCGGCTGCCTCCTCCCTGGCTCTTTGGCCTGTCACTTAGGCGGCGAGCTGGTGGCTGGTTATTGATAGGGCTGCTAATTATCTTTGACTTTACACTATTGGCCTGACCCCCAACACTGAGCAGAAGTAATGGATCAGTGTTGGGAGAATTACGTACATCACACGGTGACAGCCCCGGACTAGCAGGTCAGGATGAGTTCATCGAGAGCCAGTGGAATTTGCAAAGAATGCTGGTGTGGACGTTGGTGATATCTTTCAGTGATATTGTGCAATTTGTATCAATAAGTCAATCTAAGAAAGTGACTGTACTTTTTGCAAATATAACGAGCAGCATTTGTAGGTCTGTGTTCTTGCAGTTCTTTCCTCCGTTTCCGTTCACCTTGCATTCTGAGCAGGTGGGGAGAGTTACACCTTTGGGTCAACACGACCACGGGACAAGTTGCCAGGTGGTTGAAAGTCTGTGAATCTTGTGGCAGGAGTATTGGCCCAAAGGGCATCTTGTGAGGAGCGAAATGCACACACAGCCATTTCTATGGGACACAAGTCAGGGTCGAAAGTGTCTGCTGCTTTTGCTCTCAGGTCTTAGTTACAAAATTAAAGTTTCTTTACACTCGTGCTTTCATTTCACTTGTTTCTAGAACTAGGAATGAAGGTATGCAGAGTGGGTTCCAGCCAGTTCAGAAAATCATATTTGGTATTTAGAAAGGATGCAGAAAAATTAGGGAGAAAACTCAATGCTAAAACCCAATGTGCGTGTCTACAGATAGTACACCTTTTAAGAGCTGTTATTGATTTAAAATGTTCTCTTTTCCCTCAGGACAAAGAATGGCCTGAAAACTTTCTATTTGGAATAATGATAAAAGCCCCACATTCTGCATACTTTGAGTAAAATGTAACACTGCTAGTTTTATTTACCTAGATTATAATTGATGTCCAATCGTGAATAATCTCCAGGAGAAAAAGCCTTCCAGAAGTGTTCCTGATCGGTCCTTACTGAGGCCAGGGAGTGCAGGACCAAGTCAAAGCAACCTGTTCTTTTCTTGGTGCCCCAGAGCAGGAAACACTAGGAGACTCACAAAGGAAAGAGGGTTTTTATTTTAATTCCACCTCCGGAGAGTTGCTCAGAGAACAACCAGGAGGTGCAAACGCCACTGTCTCTCTACCTGCTGGCAGCGAGCGAAGGGTTAACGGCCCCCTGGGAGAGAGGAGGCAAGCAGCTAATAGATTCTTCACTGCAGCTCCCCTATTTTCCATCAAGGAGGGGAGACATTTTCACTCTTCTTGGAAAAACTTTGAAATGTAAACTGTTTGGATTGATGGCTCCTGCTGGCCCTGGCAACTCTTTTTGGTAGCTGGTGCTCTTTCTGTAATACTTGTTAAAAACGTCTCCGTAGCAAAGATGTTGTTTTTTTATGTGATTTTTTTTTAAGTCAGCGCATGTGTGAGGACAGACAGGCTCTCATCTCACGCGTTGGAGGCCGGCAGGTGAACACCCACTCCGGTGGGCCCTACTCATTTGCAGTCCTTTGGAAAGCTGTTTTCAGGAGAAACTGTCAATCCTCTCGCAGTGTGGTCCCTCTCCCTGCGAATGACATCCCGGAACTTGGGAGGAGGCTGTAGCCGGAAGTTCCCCTGGGTCTAGAGATGCTTCTGTGTCCTCGCCACCTGTCCCTTCACCTCCACACAAAGGCTGTCTGGGGACAGCCAGCCTTACTAAACCAGATGTGTAGCTGAAATCTCCTATGTGTAGAGCGGTCTTTACGTACACAACTCCCTCCACCCACCTCTTAATTTTAATCATTTTTTTTTCTTAGAATAGAAAATTCCATGTTTAACCAGTCATCTCTGAGATGACTGGGTGTATATGATTTTTAACATTCTCATAAGAGTCTTAAACTGTGTGTGTGGGTGGGGGGGGTTCAGGAGGTGAAATTGATCAACGTGTTTCAACCGATTGATTTTAAATAGTGAAATTGGTTAATGTACATAAACCAGTGTGAAAAGCACCCGTTTTGGTTTCAATGTTGATCGCTTATATTGATTTGCTGGACTTAAAATAGTAAATCATGTCTTTATCCTGTGCTCTGCAGGAGCAGTTTTGCCAGTTACATTTTCTTATTTGTTATGAGCCTATTTTTCTTTGTCTGATCACACTGGATGCATTATGATCCTGGTCTCTGTTTCACTGCTGCTCCTTTTCCTAAACACTGTAGTCACCTGCCTGATCTGTGAACAGGGGAGTCCGTGGAGATCTGTGGCCAAGTGACAGTCCCTTCCGAGCACAGCCACCCTCTGCCCTCTGAGCTCTCGCAGCCACAGCGCCTGCTAACACCATGTTCTGTGTAGCCAGGAGGCTGCAAATCAATACAGATTTGATCTGTCAAGTGTCAAGTGAAAGACACAAGTTGGGGACACTAAAGCATGTGATCTTAGGGCAGCAGGTCATACGGGCTGTCATCCACCATAGCCACCTGGTGGCTCAGGGGCTCAGAGGAGTGGCTTTCCACACACACACACACACACACACACACACACACACACGTGCACATTCCCTGATTGTACATATTCCCTCATGTATATATGCATGTGTGTATGTGGGAATGTGTATCTATGAATATATATGTGCACATATTTATATGTGTATTATATTTACATTCAAAGTTAGACAAATTATCACTGTTGCTATTTTTAGTTTTCAAGACGGTAAGTTAACAAAAAGCACCGGTGCAAAGTTATTTCCAATTGTTTACTGAAACACAAGCAAATTTAATCCCTCTAAATCAGTATGATATATTTGATTTTCTTCTTGGGGCACTAAAATTCTAATGAATGCTTGGTTCTAGTTGGTCTCGGCACGCCAGCCTGTGTGTCCTTGGTGGACTGTGATTTCGAGACAGTGTGTACCAGCCTGGTCAGCGCCAAGATCCTTGCCTTCAGGGCGCTTAGAACCACGTTCAAAAACAAGATTAGAAGTAGAAAGAATAAACAAAATAAGATTGTTCTCTTGTATCAGTGTGAAAAATACTAGGTAGTATTTACCACTTAGATCCATGTTCTTGATTTCTTGCATATACTTCTTAGATTCTTTGTTTTTCAGAGCATGTGAAAATAACTCAAATCAGAAAGGAAGGACAGTAAGTTCTGGAAGGCCGGCGCTGGCTCCTGCTGTTCTCCATGTGCTCTGTCTTCCCTGTCCTTGTTCTTGCCAGCCTGCAGGAGCTGCACAGGCTCCTTATTTCCTTTACTAGGGAAAATGTTTGGGCCGATGTGAAACCAGTGGGTCAGAGGTGAGACCTTTTTGTAGACTTAGGAGGAAGCCTGCGGGCCACCAGCCTTTTTAGAAAGGATTTGGTTTTCATTACCTTTCTGTCTCTACAAAGTTTGATATCTTTCTTACAATGGGTTTAAATTTATGGCAGAGAAGGACTGTCATTTATCGTCACAGAGAACTTGGTATTCGCTTTTGTAAAAGGAAGGTAGATTTGTTAAAATGCAAACAACTGATGACATATCAGATCCATTCTCAAGTAAAACTTCTTTTTTTAAAATGCTTCGAAATGACATTATGGACATACAATTTTGATTAATTTTGAGTCCTAAATCCTAACGCATAGTTTTACAAAAAGCCCTAAAAGCATTTAAATTAAAATGTTTTGAGTTTGATTAAAAAATAATGGAAAGACAAAAAAATTAATTCAAGCAAGCAAGATTCGTGTTTTAGGATTTGAAGATAGAGTCAAGGTAAAAGCAGAGAGAGAGAGAGAGAGAGAGAGAGAGAGAGAGAGAGAGAGAGAGAGAGAGAGAG
>NDGN011524796.1:0-43085 GCA_002564285.1 Tympanoctomys barrerae
TGCAGAGGCTGAGGTACGCCCAGGGCAGGTGCAGAGGCTGAGGCAGGCCCGGGGCAGGTGCAGAGGCTGAGGCTGGCCCGGGGCAGGTGCAGAGGCTGAGGCAGGCCTCTGAGCCCAAGGTACAGAGGCTGAGGCAGGCCCAGGGCAGGTGCAGAGGCTGAGGTACGCCCAGGGCAGGTGCAGAGGCTGAGGCAGGCCCGGGGCAGGTGCAGCTCCTTCCAAACCAGATTTATTTGGTTCCTCTCCCTAATGATTGTCTAATTCCTTTCCTCTTTTAAACCTTTAGCAATATTTCACATAAAAAATGTAAATAGATATTTGAAAAATACTGAAAAACAAAATGCGATCCTTAAATATGTGTTTTCTAGAACAGACCACACACATTTAGTTGCCAGCAAGGATTTTCAGCAAACCAAATTCTGTTAAAAAAAAAAAAAAAAAAAAAAAAAAAAGTGTAACTTGCAAAATATACACATAGGTAAAATAGTAATTTTGATTATCTGTAAAATTTCACCTGCTGTAAGAAAAACTGACCTAAGGTCCAATTTTAGAGTACCAGCAATTGTCCCCAAATCATAAGGTCAAAGTGTGCATCCCACATCTAGAACAGTGCTTGGCTCATGTCGGTGCTGAATAATTGTTGACATTCTGAGCCCCGATATTTAAGGTATTTTAGGGTTATAAGTGATTACCTTTGCAAGCATTATAGCAAGTGTATATATATAGTACTATATTTAAGAATTAGATTAACAATTTTCTCTCAGTTTATTTAAATTAATTTAGAGATCAAAGCTATTAATCTCATTTGTTTAGAAAGCCTGAGAAATGTCAGTGGATTTGTTTTTAATCCTAAGTTTTGTGTTACTTGTTATGGAAAAAAATTATTTTTCTTAAAAATTCACTCATGAATTATAATGCCTGAACTTACGTACTGAGGCTTTGCACAAGTGCCTACAATATTTAACACTCCATTGCAAAAGCACATGATCATTTTAAATGCTTTTTCTGTTAAAATTCTCTGTATGATTCAAGTTTTAAGAAATAAGGAACATGTTTATTATCTGTAATAATATTTTTAGCATGCTCTTTTCTGGGTCCTTTGGTAAGCACTTTAAATATACTGTGTCCCTAGCCCTCGCAACCAGGGTCTGAGGAGGATGCAGAGGTTGTGGCTGCTGTACAGAGGGGAAGTGGCCGCAGGGCGGTTAGGACTCCAGTCTCTCTAAGATCTCTCTGCCACCTTTTAAAACGTAAGTCGCATCTTGAAAATAAAATTGAATAACAGTGTGAAAGAACACCTTGGCGAGGAATCCCTTTCACGACAGAAGGGTGGGCACATTCACCCTGATATGCACTTTGCCTGGAGTGTTGGACTTTTCTTACAAACATCTAAAAACTGCTGCGGAAGTGTGTTGGTAATGGCCTGCTTCATACTGGAGTGTCGCTTACTCCCGTGAACAGCTGACTGGAGAAGCTGAGGGGCCAGGCCAGGCCAGCGAGCTCTGGGAGAGCACTTTCACACGCCCTGCACGGCTCGCGTCGCAGCTGCAAACCGCACTTCAGGGAATGTTCTCAGCAAGACACTCGCTGCAGCAGAAATTAGGTCAGCCTGAGGGACGTTTGCCACGTCTACCTGTGGCCAGTGAGACACCGCAGGCCCCTGCAGTTGCAGGTCTGGGAGCCTGGCAGAAGCTCTGAAACCCACGCCAGCACCGGGACCTGCTCTAGGAGTTATAGAACTGTGAAAGGCGCCCAGACTTGTCTCTTCCAAGAAAACAATCTGCCCCGTGGCTAGTTGGGAGCAACGTCTCAGATAGCCAGAAGGTCCAGGCAGACGGCCATGTCTGGCTAGGAACATGCCTTCGCCGGCCTCTGTGTGGCCCCACGCTCAGCAAGGGCAGTGTCGGCCCAGCTCAGTTTGTCATTTGCACACGAGAAAGGCCACCTCAGCCAAAGCCATGTTGCTGCTGAACAACACAGAGACAAGGGTAGTCATCAGCAGAATCGGAGCCTTGGGAGGCAAGGCCAAGAGCAAGGGGAACCCACGCAGCACGCATCCCTTCTGCTTGTGAGGTGACGGGGCTCGGTCAGCGTCAGTGGCCGTGGCTGTCTGTGTGAAGTGAGAGCGCCTGTGGACAGATGTGCACAGCAGCAGCAGGGTGCACGTGCTCTGGGAGCGGCATGCATGAAGACGGCCACACCTGCCCCACAGCAGCCAGAGCGCCCGTGTTTGCAAGGAGGTCGTTGCTATCTTGTTGCATAAGCACCCTGGAAGCCTCCGCTAAAAGTTGGTGTTGATTGAAGAACAAGTTGAAAGCATCAAATGTTTATGTGGTCCCCAGAATCTGCCTTCTTATCTAAGAAGCAGGAAGGAGTCAGAGTAGCTGGTTCATTTCTAGGCTCGCGCACCCCACAAGTACTGAGGACCCATCCTTTTTCCATGCTGTGTTCCTGCTTTCAGTTCGTCCTGTTTCTGTCTGTCTGTCTCCTGGTCTGTTTCTCTATGTATGACAGATGCTTAAACAAAAAGTAGTTACACTGTTCGTCAAATGCTCCAGCAGAGATTATTTTAGAAGTCAGTTTCAAAATTTAAAGGAAATGTGTGTGTGAGGAAGTAGCGTGTAAAGCATTCTTGGTGCACCGCCCTTGGGGAGGACAGGTCTTACTGCAGGTGAGAGGCCAGGGGGTGCGGGGGCTGCAGGAGAACAGGTGTGCCTGAGCCCCAGCGGTGGCCTCTCACTAGGAGAATTTTGAAAAGACTCAGGAGGGAGGAGGAACCCCCCACCGCTTCCATGATCACACTCTATTAAGCCAGGACCAGGAAGCAATTTCTAATCAGCTGCTGATCTGGGCAGAGGCTGTGCTGCCTTTTGTGTGATCTGTGGTCCCTATTCACGCCCGTTCTCTTCCAGCTGTTGTCGTTGAAATCCCACATAATCTTCCAGGGTCGGAGGGCAGTCACCCGTGGCTGCTGCAGTTAAAAGGTTATGCTGATTTCTGTTGTCAAATATTGGGCCCTTTCTCTTCCAATTGCCTGCATTCTGCTTCTTTTAAATAAGAAAAACCCAGCCTAGAATTGCCTTACATGACTTTAAAGTCTTAAAAATGTTCCTCCATTGTGTAGAAACAACGCGGAGCCTCCCGCACACCGTGCCGCGTCTGCCACACTCAGAGTGCGTGCTGGGCCGGCACACCTCAGAGTGTCGGGGTCTGCGAGGTCGCCGTGTGGCCACGGCCTCTGCAGAAGTGTGCCACGCTGAGCCTGTAACTCCATAAGCAGGGCAGGTTACAGGACGGGCGCTTGGTAGCCGCTTGGTAAGGAAAGGAGAATTGCTCATCACAGATGACTACAAAGATGCGTGCTCTTTGCCATTTGTGGTTTTAAATATCAACTAACTGCATTGTGTACTTGGAAAACTGCACACCTAGATACACATATTGCTTCAGCTCTTCAATGATCTTCTTCCGGTGCTTGAGGACCCAAAGCCAGTGCTGTGCCTTGCACAGGCATGTGGCCCATGCTCCTTGATGCAGGGTGCCGAGGTCTCCAGGAGGCTCGGCTGCAGAAGTGGGCACCGGGCAAGGTAAGCCCGAGAAGAGGCGCAGGGCGCTGGGCATAAGGAGCTTGCTGTCTCACGTCCACAAGCCTGGTGGCCTTTGGGTGGTGGAGTTTGTGTCCGTTTTATTCAAGGAAATCAGTTTCTGATGTATTCAGGGAATATGCTTCCTTCATTCTTCCTCAGTGTGCAGAAAGACATGGCAAAGCTGAGGCTATTATAAACCCATTAGCAAATTACTATTTGTTGCTCCAAATTTGTAGAAAACCTTGATATAAAACTTAAAAATATTAAGGTTAAAAAAAACCCTTTTAGATCAAAACTAAGTCAATTTAAAAATAATCCTAAATCTATAGTATACTGCAGACTATCATTAATTTGAAAGGACTGAATTTATAAAGTATGGAGCATACTATGCTAATTGTTGTGGACTTACTGCTCTTGGAGCATGATGCGAATTTTTGTCTTATTTGGTTGTATTTTTAATAGTGCTTTCAAAACATATTCCCTCTGCCGAAGTTTCTGTCCGTGTAGAGGCTGGTAGCTGGGTCCGGTGGCAGAGTGCTCCACCCAGTCTGACAAGTACCCCAGTGCTGTGGCAGGTGGGGAAGGAGCGGCTGGCCAGGCAGTGGGGAGAAGGCTGGCGGGTGGCTGGGCAGGCCGGCTCCGTCCACACAGAGCTCAATGGGCACAGGCTCCTCAGGTTCCTTCTGAGAAGTGTCAACCTCTAGGTAGCTTCGGGGCCCTTCTGCCCCCAGGTCAGCCCACGATGTCACACGGCCAGTGTTTGCAAACATGTATGTCAGTAAAATGTTTGTGATATTTAATTTAAATATGTTTTAACTGTAGAAATTGACAAAAAATTACATGTGACAGATTAGAATGTAGTATATGTGATGTATTCATAGAGAACTACACATGCCACGGTCCTAACTCTGACCTTAGCACCATCTGTGTCACTGAACCTCTCGAGCTTACGTATCCCCTTCTGTAGAATCAGAACATCCCCACGTACACAGGCAATAAGAAGGTGGGAAAGGGGGCAAGCAAGTAGGAACACTGAGTGAACTGAATCTGTTCTCCTTTTGAGCAGGACTGGTCTGGGCGCAGAGCTGCTGTCCTAGGCAGCTGCCGCCCCAGCCCCTCTATGCCTTAGCTGGTAGGGCAGTCTCAGGGAGCCGCCAGGCTGCCTCCAACTTGCAGTCCTCCCACCTCAGCTTCCCGAGCAGCTGGGACTCCAGTCGTGGCTCAGCTTGCCCAACTGAATAAGTGCTGCCCGTGGTGGCGGTACTGCCCGGGGACTCGTCTCAGAGGCCTGTCTCAGTCTGGCCACCTCCTGGTGCAGACATGCTGAAGGTTTGACCTGCCCCCGCAGGCAGGCTCCACAGCCAGCCAGAACACTGCAGCGGGGAGAGGAGAGCAGCCGGTCTCTCTGTGAAGAGTATCCACCGCAGAGCAGCGAACCCTGGCAGAGCAGGGCACGGTGACCAGAGCCACTGCTGGGAAGTGCACCTGCTGCAGGAATCGCCTAGCCTTGTGTGTAGATGTTCCCGGTCCTTTCCCAAGAGTGAATGTGATAACGTTCTTCAAATCTACTTTCCTATGTAACACTTTGAGTTCCTGTATATTTTTCTCTGTTGTGGTTTGCTTAGGGTGGAGCCTTTGGGGAACAAGGGCTTGTTCTTGGGACGCTGCTACAGGGAGCAGGCAGGGCAGACAGTCAGATCGTGCTGCAGGAAAAGCTCGGAAAGGCATATCAGAAGCCAGCTTTGAGAGGCTTTAAGTTCACAGCTAGGAATTGTAAACATGATTCTCGATGAACATGAGGTGTTCGTGGCTTTCTCAGATGAGAGCCCTCAGCTATCCGCCCGTACCTTCCGTGCTGTGCTAGTGAATTAGAGTGGGGCGCCCAGCCTCACGGGGACAGTGCAAGGCACAGGGAGGGACGCACACGCCCCCCTCGCCAGCCAAAGCGCCCTGCATGATGCACTGCTGCTGTGCCAGCTGAGCAGGCTGCACCATGAGCTGCCAGCTGATGACACTTTGGAGTCGAGAAAATGTTACAATTTCTATTGATAAGATAAGCACTACGCTAGGATAGGAAAGAAACAAAATTTTTATTATATATGTGTGCTTATACAAATTTAAAATATATTTCTGGCGGCACCCCAGCCACACTGTCTCTCGCTGTCCTGGCCTTTCCCTCGTTTCCTTCTGCTGCCCCAGGGTACTTCTCTGTGCACACAGTTGGAAGTGCCACAGGTCAGGGAAAGCAGAAGCGAGGCTTTGAGACAAGAATTCCTTTTTCAGTGTGAATTTGTGCATGTGGAATGCATCGCCATGCCACTTTCTGATTGTCACTGCCACAAGCCGGGAATGTGGGGCAGCTATCAATGGTGGCTAGGCAGGACAGCCAGCACTCCTGGCACTCGAAGCCACTGCTGAGGTCTGACAGTGTCTCATGTCCTAGAAAGTTCTTTCTACAGGGCCCCACTCACGTACACACATTCCTGAATATCTTAGGGGTAAACTTCCTTGTCAGGGCTGTGACCCCGACAGGAAGGACTTGTGAGAGTGCCTGTGTCAGGCTTGGCAGCGCAGGGTCATCCCATGCACGGAGGAAAGCTGTAAGGTGAGCAGCGACCTTCCCTGTGGAGACAGGAGGAGCTGCGGTGAGGAGGGACGGCCAGACCCAGCTGGCCGGTGCCACAGAGGAGGCATCCGAGTTCGCGGTGGCCGCAGCCAGGGAGCTTGGGGCTGAGGCACGTGTGAGTCGGCACGGGTCCGAGGCCAGCGTGCAGTCTGCATAGACCTGGGCCTCACACTGTGCAAGCAGTGGGCCGGAGTGTGACAGTTCCTCACTGTTGTAGTCAAGCAGAATGCCAGTCGTGACAAGCTGCAGCCCTTGGTGACAGCCCATTGCCTACCTGATACACTGAAAATACCTTGTGGTGTGGTTCGTGGAAAACGTCGTTCTGATCTACAAGTTCTCAGGCACAACGTCTGAGACATAGACGTATCCCAGTTTTATCGTCGGCCCAAAGCCGGACATCTACACATCAGTCATTTAGCATCCACCATCTATCTGCTTCTCACGCTTACTACGAGCAGGTGACAGGATGATTTTTCACTGCATCATGAAGGGCAACCACACAAACAGAATATATGTGTTTTCCTTATTCCTGAATTGTTATTTGTCCATTTTTTTATACCGGGATTGAACTGACAACCTGGAGTTTGCCAGGCAGGCGCTTATGCTGCTGAGCTATCTCCTTGGCCCTTTTTAGTAGATATCTTAAGTTATTTGAATTTTTATATAAGGAATTAATCTAAAATAAGAATTATCTCATTGGTCACCAGTAATGAAGAATAACTGGTCCTAGGTAATCACAAATGCATACCAAAAATTTGGAATTTGGCCTTACTGCGCCCACAGAAGCGTGCCCTGTTCACTGCCTAAAACCCCACATTCTCAGATCCTCCAGGTGAAGACCACGGAGGAGACGCAGCCTGCCCCGGCCAGCTAATGAGGATCCAGGTGTGCGCCCGAGGCCAGTGGTCGGGGGCTCGAGGCAGCACAGGGTTGCTCTCGCACAGACCTCGGGCGCATGCTGGCCTCCACGGCCTGCACGGTGGCAGGCCACCACACCGCCTTCCCCTGAACTGCAGAGGCGGGGCCGCTGAAGCACGGCAGCCGTGGGCTAGCTGCAGCTGGCTGTGGCCAGTGACCAGGAGAGCACTAGAGCAGGGGTCCTGCATGTGCTGCCACTTCCAGCACACCTGAAGGCCACTGAGCTGGGCAGAAGGGCAGCCTGGGAGGCTGCAGCCAGGGGGCTCCCGAGGGAAACGGGCGTCCCCGGGAGGGGCTGGGAGGGGGAGCAGGGTGTCTGTGTGTCCTCAGGAAGGCAGCTGGCTGGATTTGGGAGCCCCCACCCAGAGCTCCCCGTGCAGCGGGGAGGGGGGCAGGAGAGGCCAGTGTGTGACCTCGGGTCCCGGGGCTCGTGCGCGCCGGCCGGCCTCCGTGCAGCCCTGGAAGGTGATCAGCCTCCTGCGAATCTGGCACTTTCCTCCTGCCTATGGAAAGGTAGAGAGATGTTCCGTCCTCCTGTGAAATGAGGTTTTGTTCTGATATAATGACATTTTCCATAATCGTCGCTGGTATCACCAGGGTTGGGAATTGCTTTTCCTAACTGAATTCCTAACAGAATTTAGCTTTTTACATTTCTCCTGCTCACGGGAAGGCTCACCTCTCCCCACCAGTACAGTGGATGTCACAGCACTGAAACTGCACTCTGAGAATCCCTGAACGAGACCTAGGGAATGAACTTTTTAGCCATTTTTTGCAAAACAAGAGAGGCTCTGCACCTCGTTCCAGCCTCCTGTGCAGCTGCTGCTGAACAGCAGCTCAGCATTCAGAGATCCTCAAGCTGCGAGCCCTTCGTTTGCAGCTCTCTTAACAGAAATGTCTGTTTTGTCCTTATTTCTTTCTCTTTTTTAAAAAAATGTATTTTAGTACAGGGTTCACAGGGTCTCGCTGCACAGATTGGGCTCTCAGTGGTCCTCCTGTTTTCAGCCTCCCAATGCTGGGATTACAGGTGCACGCCACCACATCCAGTCTCAATTGCGGTCTCAGTGCACCCCGGGGATGGGGCTGGCACGGCACGCCAGGGACCAGACCCCGGCTCTGCGCTCTGCCTACACAGGTGCTTTAGTCCACTGAGCTATCTGGCCAGCCCCCGTCCTCATTTCTGAGGCGCCTTGTGCACCGTGTAGACCTTGGGGTGTCTGGAAACCTTGGGGCAACTTTCCCCCTGAGAATCTTTTCACAAGAGTAACACCTGAATCCCAAGCTGCTTAAATTTATCCTTTTATTTTCTTTTCTACTTTTTTCTTCCTTTGCAGTAGAAGAGAACAAGATTGGTGTAATTATCCTGCAAGTCATTTCTGGGATTTGGTGTGTTACTGAGGCGGAAACATGGGTGATGTAGGAATTATGTCAGCCACGTTGCCATCCCACCAGCTCTGGGCCTCGTGTCTCCTACCATCTTCCAGCAGTTTATCAATAGATTTCACAATAATCTGGGAAGGAGCGAAACCAGTCTCGTAGCCACTCAGAAGTCCATGAATGTTTCTGTAGACCTGTTGTCAAGCGCAGGTTATGAGTGTCAGCCAGCAGGTCTCTGGTAACACTGCAGAGATGTCCCGTCAGACCTGGGGAGACACTGACTGTTGTGCACTTCCACTGAGCCGGAAGGCAGCGAGGCTCACTTCTGCAGGGACTTCAGGACGGCAAGCATCCTAGGGTCAGGGTGGCTCTAGACATGGGGTTCCCACCCCGTAGGGCAATTAAATAGCACTGTCCGTGGGCTTGCAAACTGGGGACAAGACAACAGCAACCAGGGATCCTTAACTCCGCTGTCCTCTGAGGGAGACGAGCAGTGTCTGCGGGGCCAGAAGCGCGTCTCTGTGCATCTCTGTGGGCCTCCTCACCGCGTCCCCAGAGTTGGAGGGACTAGCACATGGCTCACGCCATGGCTCCTGGCGTCAGTAGGCTCTGTGCTAGGAAAGCCCTGCCACTGGGATAAGAGGCAGAAGGAGGCAGCTGTGTGGATCCCGGGAGGAAAGGAAGCTCTGTCCCGGGTCACCAGGTGCCAGGTTGGGAACTGAGGTGGGCGGGGCCGCTGGCTTGGAGCGCGCAGCCAGCAGAGGAAGAGCAGCGCGGCGGCTCGCAACACACCTCAGCTGCAGCTTTGCACACCTGAAAGGCGGGGCCCTAGAGGGCAGGACGAGAGCAGGCCAGACACTCGGGGACAGGGCTAGCGTCCCCCTCCGGCACTGAGGCCTGGAAGGAGCAGAGAGAAGAGGAGCGTGGAGTCCTGTCCTGGTGCTGGCGGGAGCTGTGTGCGCCTGACCGCGAGGGGAGCCCCAGATGCAGGGCCGCACTGTCTGCCCGGAGGCCGCTTCGCTCCTGCCTTGGAACATACCCAGCCCTCTGGTCTGGCTCCTTGGCACCTTCAGTGTCTGTCCTTAGGAGCAGATGCCTGAGACCCTCTTGCTGCTTGCCCACATCGCTTCTTCGTGTCACTTTTACTGCCTGTCCTTTCTTCAAAGGTTCGTCTTTGATGTTTTCACCCTGTTCCTTAGTGGTGACCTCTGCATGTAGTGACTGTACAGTTTTGCACGGTGCCCGGCACGGGGTGGGTGTGTACAGCACGAGCGAGTTCTTGGGTCTGCCCTTGGGAGATAGCCCCAGCAGCAGGGTGGAAAGGGGCCGGGAAAGAGTCCAAGGCCAGTGGTGGTGAGCAAGTGATTTGGCAGCTGGTGAGGGTTGGAAAGCCCCTAGGCCAAGCCCCTGTCATGAGAGACGCAGGGGTGGAAAAACAGAAGGAAAGAGTCAAGGGGTTGCTGACTGAGGGGTCACAAGATGAGGGGACATCCTGATGCCAAGACATATAGAAAGGCAGGTGGGTGGGGCGGTTCACTTTGTGGGGAATCAGAAGAGCAAGGACAGGTGGGGCTCTGCCCTGCATATGTTGGGTCTGGGCTCCTGGGCTCCTCTGCACAGCATGCCCTCAGATGTCTACTGAGATTTATGCCTCTGGGCCCAGTGCAAAGACTTGAGGGCCCGTGGTTGGCGGATTCATCCCAATCCGTGTTCAGCAGACAGCCCCTGGCAGCCTTGTCCTGCACCTCAGGCTACAGTGTGAACATGTTGGCGAGTCTGGTTCTCACAGCTAGCAGTCGACATAGGTAGCTGATGTCACAGGCACAGGTAGAACCGTTCGGAGGTGGGGAGCACTAAGGAGGCCAGCAGGAGAAGGGGTCGGCGCAGGAGGGCGCGGGCTAAGGGATGGGCACGCCCCTCCACCGCCCCCCCCCCACCCCCCGTCTCTGAGGTGTGTTGCTTGGTCTTTGGCAGCAGGATGAAAGGGCTTGAATTTATGTTCATTCAGTGAAAATTCTTGTTAATTCTTCCTTAAAATAAGGGATTTCAAAGATTGGAATGAATGCAAGTAGCAGCCCGTAAATCAAACGACAGAAAGAGAAAAGGCGCAAGCTGGAGCCCAATCGGGTTTTGTGTGGCTCTGAACTTCCTTGTCACGCGTGTTGAGTCCGCCTGGGTCTGTGTTGTGCTGGACTTCCTTTGTGGTTATCTTTAGGGTAAATGTGGTCTTGCTCACATCCCAGTTAGAAAGAAATGTTACTGTCTGTTCTGCCAAAACCTCTTTAGAGAATTTTTATTTGTTTATTAATTTTTCTACTTCTCAGTTCTCTTAATCCAAGAGACAGCACCTTAGGCACTTCACGAATAAGAGCCAGCCGAGTACCTGGATGTGGGTTGTTTTGACAGGCAAAATATCTTAAGCACATTGAAGTCAAACTTTGTCATTAGATTATAAAGCGGTTAATGCTTACAGAGTAGCCTAAAAATTAGAATGGTTTTATCTAAAATAACAGAGATGTGTGTTGGATATCAAAGTTAACTGATAATTTTTCCTTTAAATCTCAGTTTAAAAATCTTCCTTATCCAAAAATCCGTTGTAGCCAAAATAAGCACAACTCATAGCTCCATTTGTAATCCCCCAAAACATTAGTGATTTTTGCATATGTTTATGTGCAAATTTGATAAATGTACTGGTGTCTATTCAATACTCTATATCAACTTGCTTTCTCCCAGTAGTGTAGAAAAATAGATTTTATTTTAAAATCCATTTTATCTATGCATTCGTAGGTACTCAGATTAGTCTGTTCTCTTTCATTGCATGTCTTAAAGGTTATGTTTCTTCTCATTTCTTCAAAAATTCCTTCAGCTAACAATTGCTTTGAGCCAAAATTTAAAGCTGGCAGACATTAGTCTATTCAGACAGATTCTTCACTAAAATCTACCTGTAGCAGACTAGAATCAGAAGACTTTTGGGGGCAGAGCGTTAAAGTCCATGTGTTCAATTTTGGATGTTTATGCCTTTTGTATGTTTCTGAATATGCCATGAAATTACCAATAAGCAATTAGTAGCAGAAGCATATTACTTCTCTTAAAGGAAATTAACTATATTCACAAAAATGAAGTAGGTATCAAATTCATGGACTCATCAATTTTGAACCATCAATTTATATTTTATCAAACAAACTTAGCCAACACAAAAATATTTGTTCTCTCAGCATATCTAAATTTTTATTTGTACACAGAATAATCTCCCTTTGTATTTAATGGAGTAAGCTTGCTTTTGCCATTGTAGACTTTTCAAGAAATCTCTCCCTGTAGTAATTCTAGAAAAGGAGACTAACATCTTTAAATCTTGTTTGGTTTAAGTAAACGCATAACTAATCCTGATCTGATGTTTCTTTAGAGAAACATCTTTTAAACTATTGTGGAATTCAGCCATCCTGGCTGTTCTTTGCCGCGAGACTTTCATCCCGTTTGTTGAGGTCTCAGAGGTCACTCTGGGTGACCATTTCTTTCAAATTATCTTTTGTTTCAGATTTCCTGTTGAATTTTTTTAGACCATCTCAAAAACCCTGTTGTGTCCCGGCTTGCAGAGGCCTCTGGAGTCAGCCCAAAGCTGTCTCTGTCGCCAGGCCACTGTGTCACCAGATGCCTCACAGGAGTCGGCCCAGGCCTTGGGGGCGCAGGGAGCGGCCTGTAAGCCTCGACCATGTGGAGCTCTGCTGCAGGCCCCTGACTCAAGATGCTGTCTTCTGTTTTTGTTTCCACAGGACATCTGGGTTTCCAGGACAGCTTTGTCACATCAGGAGTCTTCAGTGTGACTGAGCTTGTGCGAGTGTCACAGAGTGAGTACGACGTCATCCGATGTGGTGCAGATTGGCCTTGGGTCTGTATTTACTTTCAGTCCAGGCCTCCCCGGGGCAGAGAAGTTCCCAGAATCCTTTTCATACTCTGGTTGGAAGGATTGCGCTGGGCCAGGAGGACAGACAGAATCATATTTCTGTGAAAAGTGAGGGGAAACCCAGACATCTGCGTCTCACATTTTCCCTAATATCAGTGCAAATCTGATTTTTACAAATTCTGAGTCTTCTCTGAACCCTAAGAAACTGCATTTCAAAAGAGCATGCTTCTGACCTTTAGCAATGCTAATGTCCTCAGTGTGAGTGACATGGGCAGCATGGTCATTACCGGCTTGTCGATATGACCGCAGCCTGCGAGGAGCTGCTGTCACCGCCCGCTCTGTTGATCAAAGGCACATTGATTACGCTTTTGCGAGCACACCATGCCGACCATGTGAGAGGTGTAGGAGCCTGTCTCCGTTGCCTCTGTCTGTCCTCTATCTGTCTGTCTCCCAGCCCACAGTCCCTCCTTGAGAGCAATTCTGTTTTTATTTAAAAGCTTGCCCACTGATGTGATGTTCTAGGTCCTAATAAAAAAAGTAAAAATAAATGCCAAATAATAACGTTTTCTCCCCACCACCTTTGGCCTCTTTAAAATTCCAAGCAGGGCTATTTTCATTAGCACAAAGCTCCTGGGAGCATGCAGGCCAGGGAGAGGCAATGGGGTACACACCCCTGCTCCCAAGCCCTGTGCAGCATAGCCAGGCTCCTCAGCCTCATTCTGTCCTTCAGTCCCTTGGAGCGGGACAAGACTTCAGGGCCCCGGAGATGAGACAGAGCCCCAGGCAGAGAGGAAGCTGGGACAGAGTGTCTCCTGCTGCTGATGGGCCAGGCCTGGGAGCGGCTCAAGTCATCCTCCGCAGCTGCTCAGCAGGAAGTCCCCAGCTGCTACCTCCAGAGGGGCATGTTCACCTCCCTTGCCACTGTGCGGCAGGATGTGGGGGTTGGGCCTGTATGGGGTTCAGAGGAGCCAGTCCTGGACAGGCCCCAGAGCAGCACGCTACAACCTGAAGCTTGCAAACCACTGCCACCTCCCTCTGGGTGGCCAGAAAGGAGGGGCAGTCGGGGCATGGAGCCTAAGCTCTGCCCTGCCTGTCGGGGGACCCGGCAACACACAGCTGTGTACACGTGCCCTGAGATTTGAACATGGCTAGAGCACCACGATTTTATGACTGAGGTCAGCAGTAATACATTGAACTCTTACTGCGATTCAAATACAGCCTTAACAATAGAAGAGAGACAATACCCGCCCCCTTGATGCTTGGCGCTCGGGGCCATGTCACTGCACTGGCGCTGGCCTTGCCCTCCATGCCCCGCCCAAGCTGGGACTGTGGCTGAGCCGAGCTGCACAGCGCCTTCAGGCTCTCCGTGCACTCTGGTCCTGCCTGCGCTCCATCCAGGAGGTCGCTTGCCCCCAGTGCCACGCCTGTCCACGTGCCCCCTCGGGGCCTGGCCTCAACAGAGGGACCCAATCCACTTCCCGCCCCAAGGAGGGCCTGAGTCACCTGTGCCTGGCACCATGTCACCCTTGGGCTTCGCGGGCCCCGGGACCTGTCACAGCGCTGGGTCAGTGCCTCTAGGACTCACTAGTGAACCCCTTTGGCAGGAGGATGCTGGCTGTAACCCACAGCTTTGGGCTGGCCTGGCAGATGTGCGCCGGAGACCCCTGTTCCTCAGTGTTCGTCCAGGGTTGTCCTGGGACAGGGACCCGCACCTGCCTGAAGTCCCTCCCCAGCCCACAGGGCAGCACTCTGCCCCCGCTGGCCCCTGCGTTAGGACTGTGCAGATGAAGGCTGGCTGTGCTGGGTCCTTGGAGGAAACGCCCTGGGCCATGGCCCTGCCCCGGCAGGAAGGGAGGCGACTCAAGCCCTGGAGACCGATCACAGCCCATGCCAGCACTAAGCTGGCCACTTGGGCTGGTGGTGGCAGACAGTCTACACTGCCCCCTCCCGTGCCTGCCACACCAGGAACTAAATAGGACCAGGGGCTCTGTGCTGTCGTTGAGCTCCCCATGCCAAGGTTAACACTGGTAATGTGTGTGCACTAGAACATGTCAAATACTTAATTTCAATTTTTTCTGAATTTGTTTTCTGTACCATTTTGTTTCTAATTAACGGCCTTCACAGTTCTCATTTTTTGTGGTGCTGGGGGTGGAACCCAGGCCAGTACGTGCCAAGTGGGTGCTCACTTGCGAGGTTTGAGGCTCCAGGAAACACCTAGGCCCCAGGCACCCCGGCAGCTCCCACTGCTAGCACCTGCTGCCAGCCGGCCTCGTGCGCTTCTCTAAGGCATGCAGCTGCTGCCTCAGGCCCATGGCTGACGCTAGGGAGGGGGCTCACGCCTGAACGTGGGTGCGTGCTGTGGTTCAATGAGTGCACGGAGGCCCGTAGCTGCCGTCACTGTGTCCTGGCGCGCCGTGCAGTTCTTGCCCTGGAGACGCCCATGATGCCTCCCAGCGTCTTCCCAGCCTGGAGCAGCCCTGCCCACCTTGCCACACAGGACCACAGAATGGTGGGGAGCACGCAGTCATGATCAGGATGGCCTCACCAAAAATGTCCTTTGAGGATAACAATGTCCATCTGTAAATTTGATGTTGTGAATCCTTGCTTTCCCCGGGTTCCCAGTCAGTTTCTGGTTTGGGTCTCTTTCTCTTTAAAAGAGGGAGAAGCCCTGGTCCCTGTCTTACGGAGGGCTCCCTGGAAGGGTGTGCCAGGCCCTTGTTTACACTGGTGTCACCAACCAAGGGGAGGGCCATAGCCTGCAGCCAGAGAAGCCCAGGCTCAGTCAGGACAAGAAATCCGCCCCCCTCCGCCTGTGCCCTGCACCCTCTGGTTTGTCAAGGTCACCTGAAAGCCAGGGAAGGCCTGGAAAGGAGAGCCCTCCCACCACAGTGAAGGACTGTCCCTGGCAGCGCTACCTCCCCACACAAGGCAGGACCCGTGAAGGTTGCTCTGGGCATTCAGGACTCTACTGGGGGGCAGGGCCAGGCAAAAACAGGAAGGGAGGAAGGGGTGAGAGGGCAAGGGGGACAAGTGGGGGAAGGGAGTGGGGGGAAAGAGCGGGGAGAGGGGAGGGGAGGGGAGCAAAGGGACAGAGAGCTAGGGGAGGAGGCAGAGGAAAGGGTGGGGAGGAGAGGGGAGAGGAGTAGGGCGGCTCACACCTCCTCCCGGCCCCAGAGCGCTGTCAGCACAGCCCATTAGCTTAAGCCTGGGTCTCCTCAGGCCCCTGCTTGCAGCACTAACTTGTTCCCCCCTGTGAACCCCGAGAGCTCCTCCCAGAACCCCTTGCTTCTGGGCACTGCCCTTTGCAGCACAGCTGGGTTTCATTGAAGTCAGTGGAGGGACTTCCAGGAAGCTGCCCTGAGGGAGGCAGGGCAGGGCGGGTGGCCTCAGGGAACTGGTTCCCAAGCCTGGCCTCATGGGCCCAGCCTGAGGGAGCTGGGCCAGCCTGCAAGAGTGACCCAGGGCTGCTGTCGCCTCAGAACCGCGCTGCCTGTCCCGGCCACCCTGGCCAGGAGCAGCGGCAGGGACAGCAAGCGCAGAGCCAGAGGAAGAGCCTCCATCTGGGCCTGCCCTTGGCTGCCAGAGGCACCCTAGGAAATGGCCTGGCCCATGGCCACTCACAGATCTGCAGACTTCCCCGTGAAGGGGCTGCTGTGAAACTTGCTGTGGATTCTCCTACTCAGGACCAGGGCAGCCATAATCAGCGGAATTAACTCTGAGAATAATTTATTAAACCGGGCATGGTGGCACTCGGAGAGGCCGAGGCAGGAGGATCCTTGCACATTTGAGACCACCCTGGGCTACAAAGTGAGCTTAAGGCCAACCTGAACTGCACAGGGAGACCCTGTCTCCAAAAGGCAAAAAGAGGGGGAGGGGGCCGAGGAGATGGCTCAGTGGAATAAGTGCTTCCCTGGCAAGCACAAGGGCATGAGTTCAATCCCCGATTCCGCAAAAAAAAAAAAAAGGCACATAATAGAAAGAAGAATTCAGCAATAAGAAAATCTTCCAGAAGAAGCCATGTGGTCTTGAGCATTAAAAGAAGAAAGAAAAAGATAACAAAACAGAGCACAGCCCCTCAGAGCAGTGGCTGTGACCTTGCCCTCTGCCTGCCGTTCCGCAGTTCAGCGGCAGCCCACTCAGACTGTGCTCTCGATCAATATCCTATTAAAGCAGCACGAAAAGTCTCCATAAACTTGGTGGTTAGCTATGTTTATAAATGGAACTCAGCATAATCAGATGGTCAATAGCAGGCTGTACTAGTGACTTTAAAATGAACGTCACACATTTTGTATCTGCAGAGCCTGTGGCACCCCCTAAAATGAGAACAGACCAAAGGTGGTGTCCCTTTGAACTGGTCAGCCCCACCAGAGCAGTCGACTGGCCCCAAAGCCCTGACCTCTTTTCATTTTTCCTGTCTGAGCCACCTCGTGCTAAAGATACTACGGCATTGCAAGTGTTTTCTAATTGTAATCAACCCGATAAAGAGAAAGTAATAAATGCTGTCACACTCTGAGAAAAAAAGAGGTCTGGCTGTCCCTTTCACAGGTTTCCTCCACTATAATTCAGTAGTCTTTCAAAATAAATATGGGAATTGAATTAGTTCACAGGAACGTTGCACTGTATAATTTTATTCCTTTCCACGTCTGTGGTGAACATTTGGATGGTAACTGGCAGCGCGGGAAGCGAATGGGTGTGAGAGACGCTCGTCCTGCTGCCCTTGCCTTCCTGCAGGCGGCCGGCCTGCCCCCGGCCTGCCCCCGCCCAGGAGAGTGGCTGCCTGGGGTGAGCGCGCCCCACGGGGCCTGCCGTGCCGACACGTGCGATTTCCGGTGGGAGCTGCGCGGCCGTCATGTCATGGGCCACGCACACCCGTGCTCCTCGTCAGAGCGCTCAGCAGCGCCCTCCAGGGCAGGAGCCCTTTGCTGTGTTTCACCCGCAGCTTCTGCTCCGTGAGCCAGACCGTGGCCACTCTTCCTCAGAAGTGTGACCCGGGAGACGCAGACACCAGCTCGGTGACATGCGGCATGTGGTCATGCTCTCCGGCCCTGTGTCCACCTGTTTCTAAGCTCCAGGAGGTCTGGCTGTGCTGTCTGTGTTGAATGTGTAAACCTGGTAAGCAAGATGGCAGCATGGTGGCCTGAAGGAGTGCAGGGTGGAGGGTGGGCATCGGGCGCTACCGCCGCTGGACTTGGGCCTCGTGCCGCGTCTGACCCTCGCAGCTCATAGCTTATTTGTTTCATCAAAAGATATTAAAGCCCAATAAGACCTGAGTCCTAATGCTGAAAGAGAAATCGCTTTGGGGTGTGGCACGTGTACTGGGAGATTGCTTGGCTCCTGGCCACTCTGACTGTCCCTGCACAGAGCCTCTGTCCTCCTCTCTGTGCTGAGAGCTGACCCTGGCACTGGCTGCGATCAGCAAGTTTTTTGGAGAACGTCTCTGTATGCTGAAGGCAGAACGAGCAGCTTCAGAGTCATGTTGTCATGACTGACTAAGATGCTGCTGTGGCCCCTCCGAGTTAGTGGCTCTGATAGCGCAGGCGGTGCCAGTCCCAGCCTTGCACTGTGTGTTGGGAGGCCAGGAGTTCTGACTCCTCATCTTCTTACCCCAAGCCCATTTCTACATTATTCTGAAACTGCAGATGTTCGTATCCAGTAAGTAAAAGACATTTCTGTGTTTTCCAAAAGCTGAGCAGAAATCCTTTATACCCAACCATAAGGCCACAAAGATGGCTGAACGCTGGGTGGGACGTGCTTTCCTAGGTGATGTTGGCTACGAGGGACGCGGTGGTGAGGGTGTGGAGTGGGCACTCTAGGGTGAGATTGACGGAGGACACACGTTGAGACGGACACCCAGGCTGAACTAATCCTGTATGTGATTAATAGGACTGCACATGATGCCCAAGATGTTTCAATAGATGGAAGAGGCAAAGTTAAGTAGTTCTTGGTGAAAGTATTGAGATGGGTTATTTGGCAGACAGCTGGATTAGGATGTTGCTAGGGAGAGACTGGGTGCAGATCGTTTCCCCACGGCCAGTGGTCACGTGGTCCCAGTGCAGCCTAGGAGGGGCTTAGGCAGGACCCTTCCCTATTTATAGATCAGTGTGTCGGAAAGAGTAGGCTGCCCAATCCATCCCTGTCAGGGAAGACTGAGCCCACAGCTGAGGCTGTGTCGTACACTAACCAGGCACCACATCTGACCTCAGCCGAAAGCTCTAAGATGCAGAAAATCAATTCCGGTCCCCAAGGCCGAAGCCACTAATGCAGGAGATCAGTCAGCATCACTCCTGCTCCATGACGCTCTGTTGGACTGAGAGCGGGGCCTAGCATCTGCACGTCTCCAGCTGGCCCTGGCCACTCCACAGCCCCGCCCAACCAGGAAGTGAAGGAAGGGTGAGGCAGAGGCTCGGCCCTCTGGTGGTGGATGGTCATCATCTTTATGTTTGGATCTAGTGAACTCCTCTCCCTGGGATTTCAGAAAGGACAGCGAGGCCACAAGTGAGGGGTGCCCTGTTCCTTTGCACAGACATCGAGGGAACGTCTACTCAGACCCCGCTCGGCAGCTCCTCCGGATGTGTGAGCTCACGTTGCTTCTGGTCCACACAACTGATTTCCTCTTTGTAAGTGAGCGTAATACAAGTGAACATCCCCCGGGGAATCCTGCCAGGGTGCATTTGGTAACTCGGCTAGAACATGAGCGTGTTGCCTGAGTCGGTAGGTAGTGTTCACGCACGAGCTCATGCGGTTCTAGTTCGGTGCAGCAAATACTTGTTGCTCGTGTAATGAGTGGGTGAGCTACCCACCATGCTGTGTGCCCTGAGGAATAGAGGCCTGCAGGAGGCGTCCCGACCTCCGTAGGGCACTTGTCTAGGTTCCCCAGCATCCAAGACTGAACTTGCCGATGGTAGGGAAGGGCCTGAGTATGCGTAACTTAAAAATGGAATTCACAATATTGCTCCTTGAAGGTAAGCCATCTTCATGACCCGGATGGGTGGGAGAAGGTATCAGTGAATTGTTTTAATGAAATGGAAACATTTTTTCCCAAAATAAAAATATCTTTATTCACCTCTGCCCACCCTCCTGTGCCCACATCCCCGTCGCTCTGTCTCTGCCTCTCTCCCCTTGTCTCTCTCTGTCTCTCCCCCACTCCTCCTGAACTTGTGCCCAGGAGCCAGCCATGGTTTTGTTAGCAGTTCCCTTCCATGGAGTTAAAAACATTCTGCTAGGTTTGGCACCTAATACCACATTTCATGAAAAGCTCAAACCTTCTAATAGCAGGCCAGCTCCTTTTCCCATCAAGGGAGATCCATGTTTTAGTTCAGTGCCTCTCTTTTATGTCCTTCTTTGGAACAGTTTTCCCAGCATGCACTTGGTCAGGGCTGTAGAAGACAAGTGTAGAAACGGGGGCTCAGCGCTGGGTTTGCAGACAGAAATCTGCCTGGGAAGAGTTGCTGAGCCTGTGCTGCAGACACTGCGGAGAACGTACCTTTGTGATCGATTTCTGCTTGTGGCGGGCTGACTGCAGTGTTGTCATTTTCCAGGCCCTGGCCGCCCACACTGAAGCAGGCTTGATCCGCAGGGTGTCTGAATTGCGGCAGGCTCTGTCCACTGCCTCGTACACAAATTACTTGCACTGGTGTCTTTTTCCATGCAAATTCATCAGCTCCCAGCCTTGTAGCCACAGTCAGGAGGCTCTGGCAGAGAGCACAGTGATAAAGTGAGTTGATTTCACTATACTTATATATTTTTTGTTTCCAAAAGCCCAGTCGTATAGGCAGTGCTAAGGAAGCATAGTACAGTAAAAGGAAGATAACAAAGGAGTCTGATTTTCTTGCCATAAATTACTTTCCAAGTTAATTCCTTTAACGATGATTCCAGATTTGCTTGCGTTTTCATGCACTGTGCATTTTACAACTGTGCCCTGGATAGAAGGAGGAGAAGAAGAAGAAGGATTTTCCCATGTTGGTTCCTTTTGTGCCGCTGACACGGACTTTCTTATAAGATCTCTGCCTCTAGAATGCCAAACAATGCTGAATTGTTCCAGAGAAGGAGCTGCCGCTGTGCCAGGCCCCACCCCTTCCCACTGGCCAAGTGCGGGCGTCCAGAGTCCACGGGAGGACAGGACCCTGTAGCCAAAGGACGCACAGCCTGGGTCTTCTCAGAGCCGTGTTGCGAGCTAGCGGTGGGAGCTGAGCCTGGCAGTCTTTGAGGGATCTGTGAGCCGCATTCCCTCTTCTCCCATGCCTGTGTGGACCAAGAGGGCCCTCCGCTGAGCTCTGGGGTGGAGACCCACGCAGGTGGGTACAAGCTGCCTGTGCGGCTGAGTGCTCTGGAACCGGCCTGAGTGGTGGAAAGGGGTCCTGGGCCTCTCAGGTTGTGTGGGCCCCAAGGGCCTGAACCCTGGTCAGCTGCTCAGCGGCCCCAGTGGTTGCTGTCACAGGAGTGCATCCTCAGGGCACTGTCATCTTCCAAGCAAGGAGCTGGGAAATTTGGATGGAATTTGTTTCCTTCCTCTGTTCCCAACAGTTGAGCGGAGCAGATCGTCACTGGCAGATGGCGGAAGTTCAATAACCACAGCCTTCTCCAGCTCCTAATGTGCAGACGAGCAGATCGTTAAGGGGGCTGGCTACCACAGCAAGCCCTTTCCTCCAGCAGCCCGTGTTGCTATAATGATTCCTTAATGGCAAACCATTTATTAAGAAATGACATAGAGAGTGTCTTCCACTCATGACCAAAATGGGGTGGGGGACGTGTGACTTAGAAATAACATCTGAAGACACAGTTTCCAGAAGTTGGCCTTGGAGACAGCCCCTGGGTGGACGCGGAAGCTCGGCTGGACTGTGATGGCCACTCTGCTGCTGAGATGCATTTTGTAGAGTATTAGGTTCTGTTTGCATAGCTTAGCGTTCAGACCAGGAGGAGAATGATGCGTGCTCCTTGATTCAGAGGCCATGTGCAAACCATCAGCTGTGGACACAGAAGCACGGGCAGAACTGTCACAGGGAGCCTGGGCTTGGTGGGGAGAGAGGTCTAACTTCGGACCCTTGATCTGGGGAACGTGCTTGGCCTCTGTGCCCCGCGTGCTTCCCGTGGTATCATGATCATTAAATGAGATAACGTGGCCCGTGGCAGTGGTGGCTGTGGTGGCGGCCTTTTTCGCTATCCTTGTCATCATGAGAGCATAAGGCCAGAGTGTTTCCATGCCTGGCCTGGGTCCAGGGACCATGTAGGCTGTGTCCTGACCATCTCTCCCAGTCCAGGCCACCTGTACACAGAGCAGGCCGGGTGTCACCAGGCAGGCACAGGACATGTGGTGCCTGGGCTTGGCCTCGCCACACCCTTGCTGTGCACACCCACAGGCCCCTCCCTCAGATGCAGGGCCTCCACAACCAAGTCAGGTTCCACCCAGAAGCCGAACCTGCGCAGGCTCCAAACCTGGGAGGGGGATGGCAGCCACAGCCGAGCCTTGTCCAGGAGCTTGGAACTAAGAGCAATTGTTACTGCAGAGGCGTGACGATGTAGGGTCGCGGTGCAAGTCCACTAGGCACTGAGGGCCCAGCACCAGCTGCTGCAGCGCCACGTGGGCATCGTGGGTCTCACGGCAGAACCAAGCGGGCCAGCACATGGTGAGGCGCACTCTTGTGGGCGCTGTGTCCTACCTGCAAGTGTGCTTTCTTTCCCTTGCCTCTCTGGCTCCCCAGCAGCTGACGAAGACACTCACCGGAGGCCCCTAGGGTGGGCCACACGGTGACAAAGGAGTCAGTCACCTTGCTCTGAGCCTGGCCACAACTGGAGACCTGCCATTTTCTCATACCCTGGAGGCCACCATGGGAAGAAAACCCACGCAGACCACGGCCACTGATGGCTGATCTGTTTGTTGCGTCCTCCAGCTAAGGACAAACAGGGCTCTTGGCCCAGGACCTGTCTTTCGAAGACTATGAGTGACCTTGCCACTTCCAGCCTGAGTCACACAGCAAGTTTCATGAAATACAAGAGGAAATGTACAAATGTGCACCTAGGGCCTGACCCAGGCAAGGCCCCTCCTTCCAGAAGAGCCTGCAGCGGAGAGAGGCACTGGGACTTGAAACACCGTGTGTCCGTTTTCCAGTGGTAACTGTTTCTTGTTTGTCATTAGTATTCGAGTAATTGCAGTTTATCAGAATCCCAACAAACCGCCGTGTCCCGCTTCCTCTCCCAACCCCACGGTCCCCAGCAGCAGCCTGGGAATCTCGTGTGCTCCCACCTGTTGCGACCTGGTCAGCAGCCCAAGTCTTCTCCTCACCCAGGGGCCCTCCTCTCTGCCCTCTGCATTTGCCAGCAGGCCCTGGCCCTTGGCTTCACCGATTCTGCCTTCACTGGCACCTGTGACACTCCCTCCCCATGACAGTGACATCTCAAGATGAGACAGGCATGCTGGCTGACACAGTGCCCAGACCTGCTGGTCCCCTTTAGCTAGTGAATAACACTCATCCGGTTGCCACCTACCTGCTGGCTGCCTCCAGAACATAGGGTCAGGGGTAGCGCAGGGCACCAAGCATGTACCCGTTGTCTCCACTGGGAGTGGAGTGCGGTACCTGCTGGTGTCGAATCCACATCCCTCAGTCTAGCAGGTTCCCTGAGACCAGGCCTTCGCCACTCCTGCTCCCCAGGTGTAGGCCATATTGTGTCAGAGGGTGGAGTCCGGGCCCGCTCTGCCCTGGCCGGCCCCTGTGCTCCTGTGGGTCGCCCGAGCCTGGCTCTCAGCCACCCCAGCCCTGGCCTTCGGGGCCTCACGTGGGACTAGTGAAGGGGACCTTTAGACTTTGATGGTGACAGCCACTGCCACCACTGCAGACCATGTGACACTGAGTATGCTGGGTTCCATCCCAAATTGTCCCTCAGAGGGTCCTGGCCCAGCTTCAGTTCCTGGGTCAGGTGTCCCTTCTGATGCCAGAGTAGGTGGAGACCACATTTCATGGTTGTGCTGTGCTCTTAGCAGTGACAGCCCAGGAATCATCTGCTGATGAGAACCCTGGCCCTGCCCTCTCCTGCCCCCTGAGGGGCGTGGGCTTGTGAGGAACTTGCTGCGCAGCGGTGTGTCCACTGCAGGCCTCAGCGTGTGTGGAAGCTCTGGTCCGCCCAGCGTGCGATGCGCTCTCCATACCCTGTGCCAGCTCGCAGAGCGTCTTGAACAAAAGTGTTTGTGCTGTTGTAGTGCCGCCGATTTTACAGACTTATTCTGTGAGATGAGGATTTTGTTTGTTCATTCAAAAGGTTCATGATGCCTTTGTAGACAAGGGTTCCAGAGGCCTAAGACATAGAAGTACAGGGACTTTCAGCTCACTAAGAGTCACCCTGAAAACCAGTATTTTCAGCGTGGGATCCAAGGTTGGGTGGCCGCTCTGTGCAGGGCCACCACTGCAGCTGTTGCCTGCTGAGGTGGCATTTCGGTCATGGCAGTGCTCAGCGCAGGGGTGGGCCAGCGATCCAGGACAGTTTAGGACTGGGGCCGTGAGCGACAGCTGCGGAAAGCAGCAGGTAAAGGTGGGGTGGAGGGGGTGGAGGGCCGAGTGGAAACCACAAGGACCCCACTGGGGGCTTGGAGGAGGAACCCCTCTCACCAGAATTCAGAGAAACCCTAGAATACAGGTGAGGAGGAGCTGTTTAGAGCAGACCATCACAGTGTCTAGGAAAAGCTCTGGCCAGTCACCGGAGATGGGGCTGACCCAAGCAAGGGGCAGGCATTGGCTCCAGCTGGAGGAGTGCTGTGACCTGGCAGAGGCTTATGGTTGCCAGGGAAAGGGGACGAAGTTGGCTGTGAAGGACTGTGTCTCTCTGCGGGACCCTGTTGTCACTGCCCACGCTGCTGTGAAGTCAGGGCTGACCTGATTATTTCGGGTAATTTCGGACAGCAGGGCTGCCGAGGGCCCTGAGGAGCGGCCCTCACGAGTCTCCCGCTCACAGAGCCTGGCTGACGCTGCTTCCTCTGCCTTCTTCCTTCCAGCACCCATAGCTGCAGGAACTGGCCCCAACTTTTCTCTGTCAGATTTGGAAAGTTCATCATACTACAGCATGAGCCCGGGCGCCATGAGGAGGTCACTACCCAGCACGTCCTCCACCAGGTAATCCCACATGGCCCTGCTGGAGGAGCCTTGTGTTCACCTCAGCTCGACTCCGCCTATGCAGGCAGCAGGCCTCCAGCAGCGGGCCTGTCTTGGAGACTGTGCCAGTGAAGTGGGTCAGACCCCACATGCTGTTGATGTCACTGGGGAAACAAATACACCACAAGTTGTCCATACGCACTCAGACTCCCCAAATAGCTAAGCAGGGAGCAGAGCTGTGCCTGATGGACTGAAAATAGCCTTCAGAAGCTGCATCCTGTGCCCAGCTGGGGGGTCAGGAAGGGTGGGGCCACGGTTGGTTGGTGGCAGTAGAGGACAGGGAGCACAGGGAGGTGGGCACTGTGTTCCCCAGAGGGGAGGGCACCCTTGGCTGGGAATGGAGGGCATGCATGGCTCCTGGGGCAGGAGATAGACACTGATGACAGCAGCCCTGTGCCCTGGCCACAGCTGACACTGCGGCTTGGTCCCAGCCCCTCTCCTGCAGAGCCCCCAAGCTGGGATTTCCCTAGAAGACAAAATGGTTTGATATCCTGCGGTGAGGTCATAAAGACATACAGCCAAGCACAGGTCAGGGCAACCACAGACAACAGGCAGGGGAAGCAGGGCCCCTGAGGGAGCTGGGGTGCAGCCAGGCCGCCTCCCAAACTCCTCTTCCCCTAACCCAGAGACAGCACTGGCGGAAATGCCCCGATAGTCAGTCTCTGGCAGGGCTTAGGCCGAGGAGCCATGGTGTTCTTTCACAAGTGGCACCGCGCCGGATGCGGATACCAGAGCAGAGCAGGCAGAACGTGCGTGTGCTCTGCCGAAGTCTGTCTCTCCTGAAGCAAGGCCAAAGCTTAGTGATTGAGAACAATGCCGATTACTAACGCAGACGCCTCCCAGGGCGCCTCTGTGACAGTGGAAACCACCTGCCCGACCATTGCAGGTACCTCCACGGCTGTTAAGGAAGCAGCTCCTCCCCACGTGGGACTTGGCTCTGTGTTGTCGATGATGCTGTCTGAAGTCCTGGACTTGCTCTAGTTGTGGGCTCCTAGGGGAAGCTCAAATCCAGAGGACGCTAGGGGCTGGCCAAATAGCTCAGCAGATTAAAGCACCTGCAAGCAGGTGCAGGGGCCGGGGGTTCAATCCCAGGCCTGCCATGCTGGCCCTGCCCCCAGGGTGCACTGAGATGGCAATTGAGCCTGGGTATAGTGACATGTGCCTGTAATCCCAGCTCTTAGGAGGCCGTAAACAGGCAGATCACTACGAGTAGGATCTGGTAGTGAGACGCTGAATATTCTGTAGACCCTTCCCTAAAAATAAAAAAAAAAATAAAAAAAAAAAAATCCAGAGAACAGTATACCAGGTGAGCAGTCCGATATGCAATATCCCGCAGGTGTCCCGCATGTGGCCTTCATGTTTGCAGGAGCATTCACATGTGAGGGTCTCGGCCATGTAGTGTGGGGCCACTTTGCCAACCCTACAGGCAGGGCCAGTTTATAAGCTCAGGCCATTTCCTTTCCTTATGCACCACACATGTCCTGGGTACTCCAGCCTCACCCCAGCCTCACACACTGTGACAGAGCAGGAACTGGTGAATCATGTCCCCTAAACGGCGTCACTCTCGCATCCTATAATAACCAGGCTGAGGAGGAGCTCGTTATAAACACCATTCACAGTTCATCACTCTACGATATGTTTGTTTCACTCTCATTAGGCTCTTTGGAGGGTGGTCTTTAAAATATTTTTTCAGTACATAGACTCAGCAGAATTATCAATATCAGTCTAAAAGATACCAGACTCGTTACAGAAACACTACCTGCACAGCCAGGACGTGGTCATGCCAGGCCGTGCGGACTGCATGTGACGGACCGAGATGTCATCTGGCGGCGTGGGACCTGTCACCCGCCAGGGTCCACTCCAGCTGAAGCACACCCAGGGAGTCCAGGCTGAGGGACAAAGCTTGGGCAGTGGGGAAGGCCTCGGGTGGTGCCCATGGCTCTGTGAGGCGAAGGTGACTCCTTGTCAGCCAGACCCACTCAGCAGCTGCCAAGCCAGGGCACTGCTGCTGGCCAAGGTGACAGTGGGCACTAGAGATGTGAAGTCACCGCGGACAGGCAGCCGCCCCGCCTCCAGCCCTGCCCTCCTCACAGTTCGTGGACATGGGAATTAGTCTCAGTCCCTACTCCTACTTCCAGGACGATTTCGAGCAGCTTTCAGATTTGGTATATGACAGGTGACAGGCATGGAAAGATCCAGAAACAACATGGAAAGACAGGAGAGGTGCTTACGTCGTGCCTGCGCGCAGCCCTGAGCTTCCAGGTTGTCAAGGCAAGCCAGGGAGGCAGCACGATACGTAATTTGCATTTTCTAATCAAAGGGAGCAAATGCATGTAAGGAGGCCAGATTTGCTGGTTGCATGTACTGGAAGGAATTTTTTGTGTATTTACCCTCTTGTGACAAAAGGACTTCCATTAGCTGCAGTTCTGCCTAAAGTATGCGAAACTTCTTCAAGTAGCTTCCGTCTGCACAATGGCAAGGAGAGCCACAGAGACCCCAAGGAAGCAGCGAGGCCTCTGCCCTGGGCAGCGTGTCAGCGCCGCCTGCTCTTGCTGGGCAAAGCTTAGCAGTGACACACGGCCAGCAAGGCCAGGCTGCCTGCAGTCAGAGCCCTCCCACCAGGCGCGTCTCAGCCACAAGCTCCACTTGTGCCCTTCACCCTCCCCTCCCCATGCTGCGGTCTGCTAGCCACTGCTTCTGGCTCCTGTCATGTCCTGTGCAGGGCTGCAGTGACCACAGAGGTGTCCTGTGCTGCCCTCCCCTCCCCAGCCACTGTCCCTGATGGTCCCTGTGTGTGGGAGCTGCCCCGCCCACTCCCCACACTCTGGTCTGAGGGCTTCCCCCTCTGGCCCGCTGCAGCCAGCCTGGCCGAGCCACAGAGGAAACTGGATGGCCCCTGACCATGCACACCATTGTCATTGCAGCTCCACGAAGCGCCTCAAGTCCGTGGAGGACGAAATGGACAGTCCTGGAGAGGAGCCATTCTACACAGGCCAGGGCCGCTCCCCAGGCAGTGGCAGCCAGTCCAGTGGGTGGCACGAGGTGGAGCCAGGTGAGTGGCCTGGCCAGCAAAGCCAGTGACATGGGAACAGGGCACGTGAGGCCTGGGGGCTGCCCTGAGCAGAAGGCTCTGGGGTGGAGTGCCATCGCCCCCGGGGCTTGTCAGCTGGGCTGGGATCCAGTGTTCCATTTGGGTTTGCTTGTGGTTTTCTTAGGGGTTTTTGTTGTTGTTTTGTTTTTTGAGAAGGGATCACACTGTCTCCCAGGCTGGCCTCAAACTGCTGGGCTCAAGTGACTCCTTCCTCAGGCTCCCGAGGGACTGGGACGACACTGTGGGGTTTTGCACTTACCACTTTTTGGTGTAGTTGTTAAAATTATCTTTCAGTAATCATACCTTAAACCCCTGAGTGTTTGCTGAGTTGGTAGCTCAGGAAAGCAAACAAGGTCTCTGGTGAGAGTTTGCATTGGAATTTCCGGGCACAGCTCATCGTGTGTGGTGTTTCCCTGTTCCTGGACGTCAGAGTCCTACGCTTTATGAATTTCAGAGCTGCCTGTGTGCTTCCTGCCCTACACTGAGCAAGTAATGCTCATCTAACCCCTCAGGCATTCTGGTCTTCACTGAGTAAGCAGTAGGAACCATTTGGACAGCAGAGCTTTAAGCTGCCTCAGTCACCATGTGCCTTGTGTGTGGCAGCAGGGCCCAGAGGCCAGGGCCAGCGGCTCGCCAGGGCAGCCCTTCCACACGCCTCTGCTGGGCCGCTGGCTCCCAAGTGAAAGATGTGCCTTTCTGGGCTGGTCTCCGCATTCACCTGGCTTGGAGGGCTCTGAGCGAGCCTAGGGCCAGCCTTGTTCTTGAACCCCAGCTCCTTCAGGAGACAGCACCTATCCAGGGTGGGACGGGGTGTCTCAAAGGGCACCCTGGGCCAGGTCTTTGCTGTGGCATCAGAGTTCGAGCAAAGCAAAGCAAAGCTCAGCCCGTCCAAGCTAGGTCTCTGCTTCGCAGGACTTCCTAGGCTGCTCTGCTGCCCAGCACCCGGAGCTCTCAGGATCTCAGCAGAGAGGACTCACTGCTGACAGGGAGAGGTGCCTATCACTTTCCTCAAAAATCAAATAATCCTCAGCCCATCAGGCCTCCATGACCTAAAATAGCTGCTGCCTCTCCTCTTAAAATTCATAACTCCACTCCCCTTCCTTTGCGCATCTCGGTCACTGTTTCATCCTCACAGAGAGGACTCCGGCCACCGTTTCCACCTCTGTCCCTGGCAGGGTTTCACACATCATGGGGTCTCAAAATTGACTGGATGGATGAAGCCACGCAGCAGCGTGTGTGGGTACCTAGAGAAACCTGAAGGCAGGATTCGCTGCCAGCAGTCTTCTCTCATTGCTTCTTACTGTATTTTAGTCTGTAGGCTTTCAGTCACATCTAGTTTCTAGAAAGTAGGAAGCACTCATTAAGTCTTAGCCAGAGACCCACTGGCAACACAGGCGTCCAGCTGTAACAGAGACGCCCCTTGCCGCACTGGTGCTTCAGGAAGCAGGTGCTTCTCCGGTCAGTGATAAGCAGGGCATTCAGAAGTAGGGTTGGGACATGGTGCAGCTCTGGGACTTACTTTAGTTTGTTGTAATCCTGAAGCTTATGTGTTAGGTTCTTGTGGGCTTCTAGTGCTGGCACCCTGATCTGACTGACAGCACCATCGCTTCTGAGTGGAGAGTTCACCAACGTACACGGGCAGCTCGACACAGGCCCACTGCTGGCACCGATGGAGAAAGCAGCGGGGCACAGTAGTGCCGTTCTGCTGTATACCACCGAGGACAATCAAACCTGCTTCCGCCATGTCACAGAACAGTGGCTGTTCCAGAACTCTGCCAGCAATCGATGCCTCGGCTGTGTGCCTGCACTGATGGAGCCGTGGGGAGCACCATCTGGTGACAGTGTCCGCCTCCCTTATCTCTTTAGTATTGACCCCTGGTCATTAGAGACTGGTGTACCAGGGCCTGGGTACAGTAACGGGGCCTGCTCATCAATCTCACTAAGGAAGAGTGACCCAGGGAGGCTGGACCACTAAACGAGCTAAGCACCTCATAACATGGGCTGGGATTCTTTACCATGGGGTTCGTTCCCACATTCCCACTGGTTTGGGCCACGCGGGCACCCGTCCCGTGGGGACGGACCCTGGTGGCACAAAGGATCTGATTACTTTTACAGTTTTTTTTACTAATACAATTAATAAGTATTATTGATTGGATCTAGTTATAATAATCAAATTTACTTCCCTAAGTGAAAATAAATTAATTTATATTCGTGAATTTCTTTAAAATGTTATAAAGGCGGTTGATTTACAGAAGGCAGAAAACATCTATTAATGAAGCCTACACATAGGTGAGCAGCGTAGCACCACACGATGGGATTCAGATCAGAGCTGCCCGGCAGTGAGACAAAAATTACAGTCCCCAGTGAACATGCTAATGCCAGAAAAGGCCTAAAGCAACCCTGGGGGGGGGGGGTGTAAAACATCCCGGCAGAGGGAAGGAAACCTCCTCACATAAGCGCATGTGCTTTGTGCTGTGTGTCGGGTACACACATGTGGTCATCGAGCCGTGGCTGCCTCTCCCGAAGCTGTGCTGGTGCGTGGCAGCCTCGCTCCAAGTGCATGGGGTATGCTCGTGGACACCAGTGCGACCGTGCGCGTGCACAGCAGACGGCGCGTGGGAGGCCGAGCGCTCCTGCCGGGCCTCAGCGCCGCACCAGCCCTGCCCCGGGCCCAGGCGCACGCTCCGAGCGTGCGAGCTTCCGGGGAGACGTCCCGTGTTTCTGCTGGCAGCGGTGCCCCGCCCACACCCCTGGACTGCTGCTGCGGTGTTGGAAGAGGCATGAGGCTGCGCGGCTTTCGGGCGAGAGAGGATGGAGGACGCACTTCGGTCCGCGGGCCGCTCCTGCGCCGCGGCCGTCGCCGCCCTGTGCGCCAGCGTGTGCGCGGGGCCTGCGTGCGCTGAGCAGCTGCGGAGCTCGCTGCAGTCCGGCCGGCGGCGCGGAGGGCGCGAGGCAGGGAACAGCGCGCTCCAGGAGGCAGAAGCGCAGCTTAGAAACCGTGACCCTCACACTCTGCCGTGAGCAAGCCTTGGGACTGTTTAGCACATTGCCCTGAAGTTTTCTCTCACTGGGGACAGCGAGCAGCCCTGCCTCCTCACAACTGTGGAAAGATAAAATGACGAAAAAGCAAGAGCTGCCACTTCCTGAGTGCCAGCTGTGGACAGCATTCTTGTGGTGTTGTGCAGGCCGCCGTGGCGTACAGTCGCGCTCTGCTGGCCCACAGTGTGCAGAACTACTGTGCGCTTGTTGGCAAGTGAGTTGAAAGCTCTCAGGTGTGACAAGGATTAAGATACTATGCAATTAACTGAAGCATACTGTACACACTGCATCAAGGAGATGCAGAGAGCTTTGTGGGTGATGGGACCCCAGGACACACGCACCAGGCTGAAGACCAGATGGGCTGGCAGCGGAGGCCACACCCAGATCCACACCCCGCCGGCGCCACCTGCACCTGTGCTCTGAAGTCCCCGCCAAAACGCCATCAGACCAGTGGACCATAGTTGGGCTGGCTCATTTATGTACAGAAAACACAAGTATTCAGGATAGAGATTAAGTTCATAAAAGGGTAAGATAACCAGCAACTTTAGCTGGAAGAGGCAAAACAAAAGATAAAAGAGAGATGATACATGGATGGGAGGGTGAACAGACAGACAGGAAGGTCACTTAGGGTTTGCTATGGTGTTTTACTGTGTTTAATAAATATTTGTCCATATTTGTAGAACTACAGATCAGGTACTTTTAGCAAAGACAAAAGTGGTACTGCAAACTCCTCAGCTCTAGTCTGTGAGCACAATGTAGGCATTTCCTAGATTCAAGTAATACTAAAATGTAATTAACAAAAATACGTGTGCTTCTATTTTGTCACCAGAATGTAGCTGAAATCAAAAATATAAAAGTGTTTTATCAGAAACAGCTATGTTGATTAATCAGGCACCACAGGCCACGTGTGGCCTAAGCTGTGGACATGTGCTTGCCAGGCACATGGAGATGGACAGTTCTGTGTATATGGTGTGCAAGAGCGCCGAATCCTAACCACCAGACCACCGGGGGGCAAACACGCCTGTGCACACACCTCGTCTTTAGTTCATGTCAAAAGTGATGCAGACAGTGGATCATGCTATTTGTGGCAACTTCCTTCTCGCGCCTGTTTTCATGTTTTCCCACATGCAGCACCTGTGTTTCAATGTCACATAGCCACATGTCACACCATCAGATTATGTGCGACCAAGGGTCTCTTCTCGGCCATCGGGGCAGTGGCAGGGCAGGTGAGTGCTGCAGCCCCAGAGGGAGGAGCGAAGTCGGGCCTGCAGGCCTGGTCGAGGCTTTCCTGCCTGTGGTGACTCCCATCAGGGCCTGTGCCGCTCTCTGCGCGCCCTTGGACTTCAGGTATACCATGAGCACGTCAGTTGATCAGAGACACAACACCCTTCTTCCAGCCTCCTCCAGGATGACATGACAACACAGCCAGTGCGGAGTTTCCTGAGGGCTGCTGAGCAGCGTCCCAGGTTCAGAGAGGGGAGGAGCTCTCCTGCCTGCGTTGCACGCCCCAGAAAAGTCGCCTTATCCCCGAGCGGCTCTTACCTTGGGAAGACTGGACAGGTGGAGTAACCACGATGCGGGTCTGCGAGCTTCGTTCCTGCCGTGTGTAGCTTGCTGTGTACTCAGTTTCTGTCTCAGTGCTCAGGAACTGAGACTGTGGGCTTCTCTGCAAAAGAAAGAATGATTGTGCCTCTTTCTAACCAATTAAAACATCCCACAGAGCCTTAGGTCTTAGATGCAGGTCTGTGGAGGAGCTCTGTGGGACCCCGCACCTCTGCCCTCCCAGGAAGCCTGGCTCACAGGTACGGAGCACGAGTGCTCTGGATTCCTTCAGGACATGCCGCAGGGCCCTGCTCCTGGTAGATTCGGCATCTTACTATTCTTGGGGAGGGAAGATCCCATCTCTGGGAATCTTCCATCTTCTCCTGAGCAAGAGATCATTCTTGAAATCTTCATGTACATAGCTGGAAAGACTCTGGCAGCACTTGAAATTCCAGGGCTGGCAGCCCCGAGTCCCTGTCCAATCCAGAGTCCTCTGTCAGGCAGAATTATTTCCGTGTTAGCCCACCCAACCCAGAAGCCACTTCTACGCCTGGCTCGCAAGGATCCCTGGTGACTGCGGACTTGGTGCAGCCAGAACCCATAGCTGGCAGCTACATCCTGGCCCCAGGGGAAGAGCGGCTCGTCCAGAGGCCGTGTGGTGTCGCCTGTGCTGGCCACTAGAGAAGCCACACTGATGTTCTGCTGAGAGGTTACATGCGTAAGGGTTGGAGCAGTGAGGGACACTTGCGAATGCTCTTCAGGGCTGGTTGCCCTTTGATATTTATCACATCATGGTGGCGACACCTGCTTCTAATTTTAGGAGTTCTTTCTTCTAGAGAGTGATTTTTTTTTTCTTCAGAAATTTTATCCTCAAAAGCTTTAACTAGTAATTTTTTTCTTTTGATGTGCTGGATATTTTTATGGGTTTGTCCATCAGCACGAATGCCTTAACATGCCTCTAGTTTAAAAGGAAAAATCTTTGTAACACATAGTCCTTGTGCTAGGTCACATAAATTTTTGTCCTAGCCCACACATTTGGGGATTTTTCCAGAGATATAATCTATCAAAAGTGTCATTAGCTGCCACTCTCTGTGTGATAGTTGCTGCAGGTTGACTAACACCAGAAACACAGATCCACTCTCCCTGTGGGAAGAGTCCAGGAATTGTTGGTCCGATGCAGTTAGGTCATATTTGGTTATCTCTCACTTTCAGGGCAGGCCTGGTGGCAGCTGTCATTTGAGGCTTAGTAAGTGGAGGGAAGAACCAAGGAGGAAGCCGCCTGTCAGTGCAGGCGCCGGGAGCAGCCCTGTGAGGCAGAGATGACGCGCCCTGCCGGGCTGGCGCTTGGCCCTCTTGCTTCTGCCTGGTATGAAGACCTTTCCTTGCAGGGTGCCAGGTAGCGTTCATCACCGAGTCTAAAATGCCTTGGAAGTGCTGTGCAGCTAGAAACCCACTCCGATTGGCCTCGGGGTGCTGTCTGCTTAAAATTGGATCCTTGTGTTGGGTTCCAAAATGAAAAAATGAGGTGTGAACGTGAAAGAGAAGTGTTAAATCATGACTCCAGTGAAAATGTCGGCCATGAGCAGTTTTTAGTTAAGTAAAAACCAGGCTGTAGAACTTGGACCAACAATACAAGACGGAGAAGGGTACACCATTAGCTGAAGTCTGAAAGCATTATGGGAGCAGCTTTCTCCAGACTGAACGGGACACTTGAGGAAGTCAGAGGGGCTCCTCATCTTAACACGCACAGCTCTGCCAAGCCGCACCTGCATCAGAGAACTTCCAAAACATGCAGGCCGTTAAGAAAACAGCACGGTTTTTGACAACGGCACTAATAAATAACCAGATCTATCACGTCACGGTGACAGCGAGCAGAGACGTGCTGCCGATACCCCTCGGTGTGCTGCGTCTCATCACCAGGCACCTCCTCTCCGTGCCCACAACTTCTGCCATGTACCAAGCGCCTTGCTGACAGGCCGTCCCATGTCACCGGAGTGCGTGCTTGTGCGGTGCTCTGCTTCCAACAGCGATGCCTGTGTTTGCACAGCGCACATCCGTGCAGCTCTTTCTCTGATGCTGTTTTGTCTACTTTGAGAGCTGATCGTAACACAGCCCTGCTGCATCCATAAAGCTGTGTGGGCTGCAGAATGCCAGCATCATGAGCGTTCCTCAACCTGAGGTCTTCTTAAGCTTCGAAATGACCTCTGGGCTCATCTATCAAAAATGAAGGTGTGTCTTCCTCTGAGGAGGGGGCTAGAAGCTTCCTATATTAACTGGCAGCTGAGGAGAGAAACTCTTTCTGTGACAAATGTCATGTTCACGTGGGAAATTGTGTGATCCTGCTCACACCCGCAGGCACTGCCGTTGGAAGCCGTGTTCTCTGGCTGCGGAGCTCCTTGAACTGTGAGCCACCAAGTGTGACAGCGCTGTCAGCCCGAGCCTTTGCATAGCTCTGGCTTCCACCTTTGCAGCACCGCAGGCCTTTGAAGGCTGGAAGGCAGGATTATGGACGGATGGCACGGTTTCACCACGTGACAGGCGGAGGCCAGAGCTGCCCGGCTGTGGGGATGTCTGGAGCCGAGTCCAAGATCAGATGCTTCGCTGTGCTCAGGGTGCATGAGAAGAGGCTGGCCAGACCCAGCCGGGTTCCGGCTGGCGAGCCTTTTCCTGTGCTTGTTACTTGATTTCACACTTCAAACAATTTGAAGGGGCCTAAAATTATATTCTTTTTTCCTATGAAATGTTTCAATCAGCTTCAGATTACTGTACTTTAAATACCATGATGGGAGCTTCGCATATGTCCAAGGCATCCTGGTGTAAGCAGGTCCCAAACACAGGACAGTGTCCTTCCAGCGCTAAGGTTACATGCCAAGGATGGCGTCCACCAGGGACTTCAGACCAGGCAGGGTCACCTGCAGCCCTAGAGAGCAGAGGAGAGCCTCCGTGCAAGTCTGGATTTGCGTAGTGCTTTTGCTTTGTTTGGAAACTTAGTTAAAAAGCTCAACATGAAAACCACTCAAAAGCAAGCTCACCTCTCAGTGCCCAGCAGAGCCAGTGAGTTGCTCGGCGTCACAAGGACACATATGAGGGACACACCCACCCTGGTTGTGGCCACAAGTCCCGGTGGCTCTTGCGCCCTCGGACTGAAGCTGGCCGGAGCTCCTCTAGGTTGAGGCGCCACAAAGGGCTGTGACTAGCTGCCGTCTTCAAAAGGGCAGATACGAGCCAGGCATGCTTTTGCTTTTCTAGAAGAATAAATGGGACACGACGCCCCAATCTATTTATTTCTATGTGGTTTCTTTTTCTCAGACTCCCTTCTCCCACTGTCCTGTGTGATGAGTGTGGGGACTTCCAGCACAGGACGGGTGTGGAGCTGGCAGGGAGTGCCATCCCCGGGTGCGACTGTGCAGCGGCTTCCCTGAGGCAGGCCTAGGTATGCTTGAGGAGAACGGAAAGCCTCCAAAAAGTTGCAAGTCTTTCCTTTGGCCTGGAAACCAGTTTTATGTGACATTTGCCTTGTGTCTAGTCTTTATTCTCTCTGGCTGTAAATTTTCACTCATAAGTGAGCATTTGGAGTACATTAGAGAATTTGTGGTTTCTTTTCTCTTGAATAATCCATATAATTTTTACTCCATATTCCCATTTAAAAAAAAAATTGAAGAAATCACTCGTGTCACCCAGGCTTTTAAATGAACAAACTTAAATTCTTTATGGAGTGGTAATTCTTTGGGGTCCCTGTAACTCATCTTAAATGGTTGCATATAGAGTAAGAAAGACAAACCTGAGAAGTTCTATGAACTTTCATTTTGTCCTTTCCATCATAAAAATGATTTTAAGCCATGTTTATTCACTGAGAAAGGATAAAAGCCTGAACAGTCCAGTGTCTTACCTCTTTGCTGTTGGGTGCGTTCGTCACAGTGCGTGGCCTGCGAGGGGCCCGATGGGCTTCACGCTGGGACACAGATCTGGAGACGGGCGGCCCCCGTGACCTCCGCCTTGCAGCAGGTGCTGTTCCACGTGGCACACACGTACGCGAACGTGGCCTTTCCTCTGCGCCACGTGTGGTCCCTGCAGTCACTGGGGGAGCTGGGAGGCTCTGGGAAGTCCTGCCCTTGAGCTGGGGAGTTGCTGGAGTGAGGCGACCGCCACACCCAGAGGCCGTGCATCCCAGGATAGATCTGCTGGCAGTGGGTGGCCCGGAACGTGGTCCTGGTCCTGCTCCTCAGCTCTCATGCTGGGCTTGAGAAACAGTGCCAGGATTTCTGCTGGAGCCCTTCGTCTGCCGGACACGAGTCCTCCCACTTAGACCCGGGTGGCACCCTGCAAGCAGGGGCTCATCTGTCTGCAGCTGCACAGCTGTGGCAGCCTCGATGTCCCGAATCCTCCAGCTGTCGTGTTGGTGTGGAGGAGCCAGACGAAGGTGCATGAGAAGCAACCTGTTGAAGAGGGAGACGTACGCCAGGGTGTCGGGGTGCATCTGCCTCTTCACAGCTTGCCTTGGTCATGATTTTCTAAGTGCCTGTGATACTTATCGGTTAAGGCTCTGATTTAAAATTACAGATGATGCATTCAGCATTTCATTGAAATCCAAAGTGACCACTCCTGAGACCAGAGAAAAGCTTTGATACACAAGACAGATGACTCCTGGGATATTTCAGAGTTGCTTCCAGAGCAGCTCAAAGAACCCTCCTTTGTTTAGTGGGTTTTTTTCCTTTGGAAACTCAAATGAGAAAGTTTATTTATAACACACTTGCTTGACATAAATGGGACACTGGACAGCACAGCAAGGAGACTACATGGGGGCATATGTCCTTGCAAAAATGACAAGCCCTGGGATCTGCACTGCATGCCTGGAGTCACCACCCTGTGACTCACATGCGCCACACCCCGCCCTGCCTCCTCTCTGTCTGCTGAAGATGGAGCCCTTCTGCCCTGCCCACAGCTGCAGTCCTAGGTTCGGTTCTGGAGGTCCCAGGACCTCTTGTGTCCCTCTCCCCGTGCTATTCCTGCAGTGCCGCCCTGCCTGACACCCAGGGTCTCTCTCTCCTGAGCCTGGTCAGCTTCTGGGCACTTGCTCTGCGCTCCGGGCTATATGTAAGGCTGTATGCACGTATGTGACACGTTGCCAGGCCCTGCATCGGAGACGTGTAATGCCTGACAAGTCGCTGGACGCCTGATCTGGGTGCCTCGCTGTGGGGGCGAAGGCGCAATGCAAAAAGGCGCAGAAGGGCTCCAACACACCTGAGGCAGTTTCAGTCATGTCTGAAGCGGATGGGCGTGCCGAGCGCTTGCACCTTCGGCCTCCCCTGGGCCGTTCGAGGGTGGGGACTTGGCCACTGGTGGACCTGGGGTAGAAGTCACACCAGCAGCTCAGTGAGCACGTGTGCAGGGCAGCCAGATGGTGAGGACTCGCCACGGTCGGGCTCCAACTTGGGCAGCGACGCCGTCGCCACGGCCTCGAGCCGTCTGAGCAGTACGGACCCAAGGTTGGTTCTGGACTCGTCCCTGTACCTTCCCAGCCACATTTGCACCTGTCGCCCCATGGCCTGTCCCCAGATTTCACCTCCCAGATGCTCCCCACCCCCTGGGGGGAGGTGCATCTGATGCGGCCTCGGGCCTGCTGTAGCAGTCCCCACTGGCCATTCTCACAGGATGAAAAGTTGGTAAATAATTCCGAGGAAAGGCACACAGCCCCTGGCTGGCCAGCATGTCCTGTGTGAAAGCCCCGCGTGCTCTTCCTAGGCTCCATGGTCACGCCCGGCAAGCCTTCCTGCCCTCTCTGCATCGCGTCCCAGATCTTGAAGGAGTTGCTCTCCAGAGCACCACTAACTGTAATCCCAAGCTCATGTGAACCAAGTCGCAACCCTAAGGCTAACCCTAAAACTTGATGTTAGGCCTAAACCTACCCCACCCCAACCTGATCCTCACCCTGACCTGACCCTGAAACTACCCCGAGCCAGCTGACAGCTTCCCAGGCTGTGTGGACGCTTCCCTCAGTCCGCACCGGTGATTCCTGGTTTGGCAAGTGTCATCATTTGGGGCCAGGAAAAATTTAAAATTAACTCCTTTTGTTCTGTTTCTTTTTAATTTCTGTGACATCAGGCTGTAGCAAAAGGTTACCTAAAAGAAACCTTGCCTTCTGACAAGAGACCTGGAGAATTCATGTGGATTTTTAAATATTCAATCTATTTTTCTTGGCCAAATCAGAGGAAAACTGAAGTTTCCAAGGTATCCATCTGTCGGTAGCCCTTTTCTGAGAAGGAGGCCTAGCATTTTCTCTAGGTGCGGAGGACGCATGGAGGGCGGGTCAGGTGAGACCACAGGAGGCCCTGCAGTTCTGGGGAGGAGCCACTGTGCAGCAGGTGCTGCTAGAGGCCAGCTGAGACTCTCCTCAGTTCCTGCGGCTTCTGGCGGCCAGATTCTGCTTCCCTCCCACCTCGCAACGGACCGTCTCCATCCTGTGGGTCCGGGTCCTGGGGACCAGGGTTTCCACCCATTAGTTTTGCCTGCTAAACACAACGTGGAGCGACCTTAGTGGCTGAGAAATTCATGAAGTCTATACACTTAGGAAACCAGTGGCAAAGGTACCCATTCTTGTCCTCGTTCCTTCCCTGTCTCTCACAGAGCTGGGAGCCGAGCCCAGGGCTAGCAGGTGTGAGACGACGTCTCTCCCACTGTGCCTCCCTGTCCTTGGCCACGCCTGGGGTCAGAGCGCCCCACTGCAACAAGACATGGCAGACCCTGCCTCGCGTCCTGTAAAGTTCTCTATTATTCTGTACTGAACTTTGAAGTAACACTTTATTTCCGCCAGAAGAGCAGCATTGCTTATCTATAACCTCGTTTTCTTTCTTTAAAAAAACCTCTACTTTAAAGTTTGATTCATTCACTGAGAAACAGCCAGTCATTAAATAATACATTAACTATATAACAGTTGAGCCTAGATAATTGGCAACAAGAACTGTTAATGAATTTACTTTTAAAGTCATGTACAGAAACCAAATTTGATTTCAAAACTAAAAGCAAAGATTCATATTCTCTAGCTTTGGACATGGAGCAGTTTACTAGCATTTTGAAATTTTATCTGGCCATTTAAGTATACAAAGCAAATTAACCAAAACATACATAATGCATGTAGAGAAAATATTAGAGTATATAATAAGGAAGTGTGCTCAATAGGAGTCTTTAAAAACTGAAAGCACAGAGTAATTTTGAGATTCATGACAGCCCCAGGGCTCCTGTTCCTTGGTGGTGATAACTGCAGAAGATGGGACAGCTTGGCTTGTTGCTGGTGCAGGCTGAGAGCATCCTCTAACTCCTCTCCCAGCGTGATTGCGCCTGATATTTGTCGTTGCCCGAATTGTACGGATAACTCCCCTCTTAAAGGGTAGATGTTGGATTCGATCATGTTGGCTTTTCTGCTATACCCAGAATGGCAGGACAAACATGAACGTTTCAAAGAAATAACTTTATCTTGAGCCCAGCCGTTTGTTTCCTCAGTAAGGTTAGATCAGACACTGGATTTCTTCAATGACTTCATTGTTTAAAGGAAAAACCTCTGTAATCTTCAAAGTTTTGACATTTTTCATTTTCCATTCTGTTACTGCCTCTTTCATGACACATGGTTCAGGCATTTAGCTTAGTTTAAATTAGTGGATTGGTTGGCAGCTAAAAATTGGTTTGTGCAAGAGGTTTGGATAACTGGAGAGATTTGCCTACACTTTTAGCATTTTATTCTCTAATTTTCTTTTTGGGGTTTCTTTCCTCCGTAATCACTTGGTGATACCTAGGTGCCTGGCAGTGAGCTCTGTGTTTCTCACTGTGTGTGAATGCTGGCGTGGTGTCACTCCTGCCTGCACATGTGATAGCAGTCACCTGGCCTGGACGGGTCTTTATTTCAAGTCACAGACCTTCTTCCACAAGGCCTCAGGGACAGAGGCACCCAGCTAGCATAAAATCCTGCAGCGCTCCACGCTGTGCTCCCGCCCGGCCACACAAGTGTGATGCTGACCAGCTTGCAGGCTGTCTCCTTCTTGGGGTCAGAACCCACGTGTGTCAGGCCCACAGGCATGCTGGCGAAGGCGCAGAGCACTGAGATCTCCACAAGCTATGCCTGGGCCTGTGGTAAGTATCTCGCACACAGAGGGGCAGAGCAGACATGACCAGTGACCTTGTGGGACTTCAGTAACATCACAACGTCACTGGGGCATGGCACAGGAAAATCCGCGATCACAGCATGGCACGGACGTTCCGACGCTGCCTGGACATACTCGGTGTCTGGCCCCGCCCCGGGGCAGGGCCCGCGCACACACGTAACAGCTGCTGACGGCCAGCATTTTATCTCTTGTTTCTCCAGCCTCCAAACAGTCCTCTAGTCATAGGCAGAAAGTGCCACAGAGAGCTGCATGGGAGGACGCAGCCTTCAGCTCTTTCCGTAACTGCCCGGTTCTGCACTGGAAACCTGAGAGAGCTGCACTGTGTGCGGCATAGTGGTGATCTGGGGCGTGGCTGGTGCTTCCCGCCCACTCGTTCCTGTTTCCTGGAGCCTGCTGGACTCCCAAGCCTGCAGGCGTGGCCAGCGGGGCCCCGGCCGCACATCCGCGTGACACCCACCCTTCTTCCCAAGCCATCTCCTAGGCAGGAGACCAAGGCTGGGAAACCCTTGAGCTCAAAATAAAGGTGCTTTTAAAACACCAGCGTGTACCGTATTTCCTTAACAGAAAAATAAGATACACTTACCTCAGAAAAGCCACGTGAGCAGACGCACCCCCAGAGTGCCTCTGTCTCTGGCCTGTTCTCTGTGGAATGCAGCCCCAGCCCTGCCTGTGCGCCGCTTGTGCAGGTCCTGGGGCTGCTCTCAGTTCGGTGGACACGGGCATGCGCGTCAACGTCCACCACAGCCGAGGCCAGCCCAGGCCTCCTCCGCAAGATCCCCGGGGCGGCTTGTCCCCAGGGACTGGACACTCTGGGATGTTTTTATTTTTATCTTTTCTTTTTTTCTATTATAAATAATTTATTGAACAAACAAAAGAGTTGCCACTGTTGAAGCCATTTCTATGTTAAAAGAGCTAACTAATTTAAAACGTGGGGAAAGTGCTCTGGCGCTGAGGTAAGGTATCTGGCAGAACACGGGGACCCTCATGGGTCTTCCTGAGGTCAGAAGTCACACACATAGCTTTGGTGAAATTCTGGAGAAACTGAGCCCAGGTTAGCTTCCCGCACCTAACACGTGCCTGGCATGCTTGCTCATGGAGAGAAGGGGCACTGTCCCAGCTGCAGAAGCCCGGTCGCTCCCTGTGCAGACTCATTGCTGGTGTGTGTGCGTAACTTACCTCCTTCCCTCTTATCCCCTCCCCCACACCTTGGTCCCTTCTGTTCACAAAAGATCTGTCTCCCTGCGTCCTGTATCTTTAATGTTTTTCTTATTTATATGTTGGGCTTCTCATAAAAGAAATCACGTGATACCTGAGCTCATGTGTGATTTATTTGCTTAGTGTCGTGGTCTCCATCCCTCCTATGAATGCCTCGGTTCTGCCCTGCATGGCCGCATAGAGCTCCTTTGGCATCAATACCACTCTTCCTTTACCCAGCCTTCCGAGGTGAGGCTGGTGTACTCCAGGCCGCATGAGCGTGTTGGGCCCGCCTCTGTTGGGCTGCAGGGCACAGGGCAGGAGCAAGTGGCCGAGCAGTAGAGTAGGAGGAGAGGGCAGGCCAGCAGCCATCCAGGGCCACCACCCAGCACCAGGGCTTGTGCTGGCCTGTCCCTAAGGAGACCACTTCCCCAGAGCCACGAATGTGCAAGCCCCAGAGGAGGCTCAGGACCCAGGTCCACTGTGGGGCTGAATCGGCATCAGCCCCAGGCGAGTATCCAGGGGCGCCGCTGTCCCCTGCCTGTTTCCTGACAGGTGCACAGCCCCGAGCAGCTCCCCGTCCCGCGGAGCCAGCCCACCACTGTGCATGCTCTAGCGTCACCCTTCCAGTCACACACACCGTTATCCGTGAACTGAAGTGCTGTGGTTCTTTCTTGCCAGGAATGCCATCTCCAACCGCGCTGAAGAAGTCAGAGAAGTCGGGGTTCAGCAGCCCCTCTCCCTCGCAGACCTCCTCCCTGGGGACGGCGTTCACGCAGCACCACCGCCCAGTCATCACGGGCCCCCGAGGTGAGCACTGCAGGGGAGCTGGGACCACAGACCAAGCACCTGCGCCGTCCTGTGGGGCAGCCAGCATTTGGGAGGCAGAGACCTCATGCTCACCCCTCCCCTGGGGCAGAAGGGGCCAAACGGGCCTGCTGCGCGTGAGCTTAGCAGACGGGTCCGATGCAGGGACGCAGAATCACCCCACTCTGCAGGTGTGGCGTGCGCGCCCACATGTGCTCACACGCATGTGGCGCTGGTGGGTGCTTCTGTGCGGTGGCCACCCATTTTAGAGTCAGAGTTATCTGTTCCCTCTGGCCCTGACCCCTTTTCCCGGGAAGGCAGGTTCAGCCTGTGGCCTTGTGCTGAGGCTTTGTCGGGAGTGGACGAACACTGGGCATCTCCACCCACGCCTCTTGGCACTGGGGGCCAGTTGGGCTGGTTTGCATCTCCCGAGCCGTTAACTTTATTACTAAAATATGTCAATAAGAAATACGATTTGTGTTCACATAAAGACAAGACTTAAACCTCAAGAGAATGTCAGCAAGTCACTTAATTTGATCTTACTGCAAAAAGGAAATACTAGTTTGCTTGTACCCTCCCATGATAGGAGCAAAAATAACTGGGACCTGTTTACCTTCTTGTGTCAGGTTCTGCCTAGGTCCTCAGGCCTGCGTAGATCCTCCGGCCTGCGTAGGTCCTCCACCCTGCGTAGGTGCTCCGGCCTGCCTAGGTCCTCCACC